>NNCF01135842.1:777-11666 GCA_002313205.1 Laupala kohalensis | reverse complement strand
GAGGAAAATGAAAGATACCCTAGCCTTAATAGCGTCGGGATCGAAAAGAACAAGAGGTGACCAAGGGAGGTCAGGAAAGAGAAAGGAAGGAGCATAGCACAAGTAAGTGGAAGTAATGCCAAATTCAGCTCGGAACCCCGTGTTCGCCAAACACGTACTTACTAGATGTAAGTCCCCTGGGGGGTAATGCGCGTTAAAGATCTGTACATTCTTTGTTGAAACCGATAAAGGGGGATAAAGGTGGATACAACCTGACAAAGGAAGGTCAGAACGGAAGTGAGGTAAATGTGTAAAGGAGAGAAATAAAGCGACAGAAAATGGCGACTGACAAAAAATAATAATCCGATTGAAAATAGAAACCTATTGTTCCGGGGCGACGTACGAATGATTGGGAAATCCTCTGGCGGATGCCACGGAACACAACACATTTATGAAGACGGAGGAGCAGCTTCCAAGGAAGCAATTTGAGGGATGGAAAATAAGGAAAAGACCAAAAATAACCCTCATAAATTTAATGAATTGAATTTCGTCACAACATTGTATGTGATAAATGAAATAAACATTGAATTCACTCTTGACTTATTAAACTAAAAAATACATAAACAAGAAACAATTGTGCAATCAAAAACTGGATTAAGCCGAATGGTTACATACGAATCTAAGTATCACTAATCTTTCTAGATAATTACACAATTGGCACACCATTATCCATCAATTCACAGAATACTTGCGTATTTCAATATTACATAGAATTACTGCTTGATAAAATGAAATAAATATCCAAGAGTCAACAAGACTTATGATTAGAACGAAAATCCTTATATTAATGGTGCATTTTGATCAACACAACATTACGTATTTCATTATTACATAAAAGTACTGTTTGATACAGTGAAAGAAATATCCAAGAACCAAATGACTTATTATTAGAATGAAAGGTTCTTTATTACGGGTGCATTTAATCAAGTGTTCAAGATCCCCCACTATTTTCCTTCTGAATTTGATACAATCAGTGGGGATTTGTCTCTCAATAAGAAAGAAAAGTGTTCTGTTCTAGATTACACTGACGAGACCATTTAGAGAATCATTGAAACAACTGATAACAAAAGGAAGACATGTAACCATTTATTGCGGAGCAGTTCTTGGTTCAAGTCATGAACACCCACACATATTCAATACGTGGATTGTCACCAAATACAGTACGTTAAGAACTTAAATGGTAATACTAAATTTTTGGAGTCAAGCTGGCATTGTCTTCGGTCTGTAGCTCGATGTCTTGAAGTGCCGGGACACGCACTCGCATGGGAGTACAATGATGCACACGCTAAGTTGGCGGGCGCGAATTGAAGTGTAGTAATAAGAAGCATACGCGCACACGAATGGAAATACAGAATGGGAGCAGATCCCGGTCGCGTGCGGCAACTTGTGAAGGTACTCTTAAATGTAATTTAACAATACGACTTGACGTTACTCGCTTTATAATAAAATGAATAGAAAATTAAATAAAAATAACTAAGTAATCAGACTTAGAAAGGAAAGACCGACTTTGAAGTCGGGTGGCTGGCTGCTCGAGCGAACAAGTATGTCCGTCTGAGTGGGCGAGTGGTGGACGATTGAGAGTTGGTGCGAGGGTGAAGGTCAGGTGGGGTGCTGAAAAAGTGAAGGGATGCCTGTCTACTGACACTATCTTACGGCGGGCTAAGGAAGCTCAATGCTAATGCGTGCAAATTTTGGTAAATAGAAGATGCAGGAATAGCGCGCTGCCTGGTGAAAGGTGTCTCTCGGAACAAACGTAGCCTCGGTAACAGGTGCTTAAGAGCAGGTACCCTCACTTAGGGCAAGCGTAATTGCCAACCGGGTTGAATTATGTGTGCCGAAACACCTATCAACGCGATCAAAATAGTCAATCGAAAAAGAATCAACATAAGTAACATATGCAAAATACAAAATATCTATGCAGAATGAACATTTATAGTAAAAAGCAATATATTACTGACATGGTTAGAATGTGAATCGGAATCCAAAAGTCGTGGAATCAACACCACATCCTGGCACCAGTTTCCTCCTGTCTTCCTTCGGGTAGAGGAGGATTTTATATACTGGCTCTGCAAGCTCCTGCCTAGGGACGGCAGTCTGTAGTAATAAATAATCTTGAATTTATTTATTGATAACTTGAACATTTATTTTGACTTATAAACAAAAAAACAGCTTCCCGGATAATATATAGCTTGATAATAATATGTACTTGTTATATAAAGTTTTTTGTGTTTTATTAAATGTTACAAACCAAACGTTTGTAAGGGTTTCTTATTTTTCATTATTGTTTACTATGTATTTATTATTATAAACTATATATTTGTTGTTATAAACGTTCTATGAAAAATGTATTTGTGTATAAACATTCCATGTCTATTCATTGTATATAGACGCTCTTTGAGCTATATGCTCCATGCCTATGCAATCGATACTTATCGAAAGTGAGTTTCGATACGAACGATACAATCGATACAATCGAGACTATCGATACGAACAATGAACGTACCCACTATGTACGCTCCATGACTCAACATTCATGAACGTACCCTATGTGTACGTTCCGTAGAGCAGCTATAAATGCAGCTGCATTCAACGCCCCTACATTCATTTCTACAAAGTTCGTCGTGGCGTCCCGTTCCCCAACATCGTCGTGCGTCGTGTTCCCATGTGGCGTAATACCACTGCTATGTCCAGTGCGTTGCCATGTTAAGAGGAAACTCGACATATCAATTCTACAAAGTTCGTCGTGGCATAAAATCACTGCTATGATCAGTGCGTCGCCATGTTAAGAGGAAACTCGACGTAATTAACATTCAAAGGAAACTCGATTCAGACTACCGATTGTGACTTTACCGATTAGGGACACTCAAAATTATTCGCCTCCGGGCAAAACATGAGTTCATCCATTCCATCGTCGTGCGTCGCTGCGTAGTGTCATGTATCGTCGTGGCGTGAAGCCAAGCTGTTGTGCTATTTTCGTATAGTGTGATAGGATGAAACTCAAGTTTCATTAAACGAACTTTTTGGACCATGATTTCCAATATTGAAATCATACAATTGTTGTGCTATTCTTTCATATAGTGCGACGTTCGCAGTGAAATGACTACGAACACAAGCGCTTACAATATTTTCTAAGTTACAGCAGCATGTTCAACAAACATCACTGCTGATTTGGGACGTGATAAACTTCCGATAAGAAGACCTCGGCCAAGCATCCGCAGGCAGCCGGAACATCACGTCAACCAGGAAAACTACTCCACGGAAGACCAGGGCAACTCAGCCGTGGCAGCGGAGAAAGGACTGCTGATAAGCACATCACCTTCTTAAGTATATATTCTCGTAATAACCGAGATTCGCATTTAGAATCACTTGATCTAATGCACAAATTCCTCGCAAGTGGGGACTACATCGAGAGTAATTCTCGATGAATTCAAAAATTCTGCGCATATTTAAGGTTTTTTATAAACCAACTCAATTGTAATAAAGCAGGTAACTTGTAAATATCACTTAGTTGATGTCTGGGGGGGGGCGTTCTCGAAAACTCGAGAACAGAGGGCTTTTTTTATACTTCGTGGAGATTTAACAATCCCACTTCATCTTTGCAAATGTCCACTATAGTAATTCTGTATAAATTGGGAAACGGGATACCAGGGGAATGTCATATGAACAATAGTTCATGTTTATAATTGTTTAAACTCTGTTGAAAGTGTTCTTCACAGAGCGTTGGTCCCACACAACGACCAACTTCAAATTTGCTACTTCTTTACCAAGTTTGTAATTCAGTATTTGTAAATTTAAGGAAATATGTGTAAATGTTGTATTATAATAAATGTGAATTTGTGAATCCGAAGCGTGTCCATAAAAAGAACCCTATCATACCTTAATCTTCTCCATGCTTGTTGAAACACACAAGTCCCCCCCCCCCTATATATTGTTTGTTTTACGACGAATGGTTATTCGTTCGTAACATTAAATAGAAATTTGTTTGTACTTGAAGAACAATAATTATGCGAATATTATTACAGACAATCAATTTTTAATGTAATACTTTATTAGTATTCACTGATACATGGCCAACGTTCTATTGTAGTTCTACTTTTGAATACCAATTTCTAGCCGCTCTGAAGATAGCCGCCTGAATATTTTCTAGCCGCCCAAACTAGCATCGAAACGTTGGCCCTGTATTAATGAAGACTAATAAAGTATTACATTAAAAACTGAGTGTGTAATAATATTCGCATAATTATTGTTCAAGTACAAATATATCAATACAATCAGTTTAGAGCCAATATTATATCTGAGAAAGTTGTTAGTATTTTGTTGATATTTTAACAGAAAGCTAAATATTTTTATTATCTTAGTAGAGTGTGTAGGAACACAATTCCTACATATAAAGAAAGGTACATAACTCCATACAAATTATATGTTGAAGCTCCCTCATGTAACGATTTGACACGNTGTTTACTGGTTCCCAAGGCGACACGACTCTTTACACAAGAGAGTCCCGAACTACGACGCCAAGGAACCTCCAAGATAGTAAACAACAGAAGATTCCATGAAACAAAGATCGCCTCAATTGCGATTCCATGACGGCAGGGAGACGCCTTCGAAGAGCCGGGAACTCCGTCTAGCCTGTTACGAAATTTCTAGAGAATTTCAAGAAACGAACTGCGACACAGTGTTGGGTCCCCCAGACCGTCATATGTCTTTGTTTAAATTATACCTTCTAGCAACGATAAAATCATTATCTCTCTAGCTCTTGAACTGTGAATATCGCTCTCGAGCAGCTCCGAGCTAGACGCCGAACCTCTGAAGGAATTCTATCTTCAAACTGGGTGCTGACAATATTCCTACGAGTTCACGAAATCTCCAAAGTCAAACTCTGACTACGCCAGACGCTGGAGAAATTCTATCTCCCAAATTCGGTGATACGTCTATCTCCAAACTAGGCGATCGAAGTACTTCACGACGTCGAAATATTTCCAAGTCCATTCTGCGATTGAAGAAATCTCGCACGACGCTGTAATCAACGTCTAACCTCAAAAATCAAGAGACTGAAGTACTTTCCGATTCGGAACTATCGACTTCAAGAATCGATACAAGGTATACGACTGCGACGACTTCGACTGGTGGTGTCGTTACGTCGAAGATCGCTGTATTCCGAGGACTGCTGCCACCGACGACGCCCTCTGTCAACGCAAGGAATACTCCTTGTGACCAACGCCAGTTATACGTGAGACCGAAGTTCACGCGGATCTTTCAATTGCTTTACCGTTTGTCGTCTTGTGCTATTCCTTTGTTTGTTCCAAGACGGTTACATATTTACGCAATAAATCGTCTTTAAAAAACCTACTTGGAGTATTTATTTTGGAGAGGATGAGACTTTATTGTGCATACAATAAAAAATCTTCCCCAACAAGTGTTTAAATGTTTAATCCACCTCTGTCTTAGGGCCCTTGATCGGAATTGATGGGATGGACCTTCGTTTCCGGAGAGTAAAATTATACATTGTCCTCCATGTGGTCATACGCTGTTAGTAACTGCTTTTTGACAATAAATTTATCTAATTACATTAATCGAGACATAAAAGAAACTTACTTCAGCTGGACGAGGGATTTCACTCCTTCGTCCGTGACTTTGTCGCACCAAAGAACGTGCAGAGAGGACAAAGAACCTTCCACGATGTTCAGCCGCTTTAAGGTTCTATCGTCGACGAGTTTACACTCATCAGACTTAATATGTTTAACATAATGGCATTTCCCTAGGAATAAATTGTACACTCAATAAAATATAAAATAACTAATAAACAAATATTGTGGTCAAATATGTTGCAGAGAATCAAATTTATTTTCCATAAAGTTTAAATCGAGTGATTGCTCGGCAAAAAAACTTACCAATTCTGGCATATTATCAAAAGCACACGAGATATTCATAGCTTATTCAATTTGATCCCTGCAACAACTTTCATTACGAAAATACTCGTGACAACCAAATCTCTTCCTTTCCTATATAAAGGGAATATACAGAGTGTTTCAAAATTCATGGTACAAATTTTAAGGGTTGATACAGGACACTAAAACTATCATTTATTGTTTAGAAATACATGGTCGCAAGTGGAGCGGCGATGCGACTCCTCTTGATTCAGATGAGGATCTCGTTGCTCCAATATCCATAGCTGCTGCACGTGTGCGTGAAATACCTGACATCTTGGAATCTATAAATGCGCCAATCACTCCACCGACGCTGTCAAACATGTATCACTGTTAGTGAACGCAATTCTGAACAGTTATGGTAAACATTGCACTTGTCAACAACGTTGTCAATTAACACTTTGTCTTTCCTTTCATCTCTTATTTCTTGTATTTGCGTCTCACCGCGTCACATGCACCCGTACATTCCTGTACAATAAATTATTAGAAAAATGTAAATTAATGTAAATCTTGCGTAAAATGATTACTGAGCACGAACGTCACTCCATGCTAAAAGAATGTTATCATTGACGCTTTACATTGGAGAAAGTACTTGTGATACGACGCCAAATCTTTTGTATCATTTACCCCTTTAATATTTCCTTTTCTGAATATAATTTCGTAACATGACCTAAAGCAGATGCGTTTGTAAACGAATGACTTTTTTTCATTCGAAACAAATACTTACGAATTTTTTTTCGCGAATATTGTAATTGTTCAAAGGTTTAAATAGGAGCTGTTTCGACATATCCGTTCTGAATGTTCCACTGATATATACTTCTCTACCTTTTGTAAGTAAAAACAAAAATCGTAATTCGTCTCAGAGAGTCAAAATTGTTCACTTTCTTGTTGGTTGCTCTCGAGTCAAAATAAAATTCTGTAAATTCTTGAATGTATGTAAACTACACTGAATTATTTGAAATTAATTTTAATTGAATGGGGTTACTGGTAATTGGTTTCATGCACCGTTTCTGAAACTAAGGTAAAGACCATTATTTTTCTTGTCTTCTTAAATTGAATAATAGTCTAAGAGAGACACGCACACAAAATTAACAACCTAAATTGCATTTTGTACTATGACCGAGAATTTCAATAGCGAATTTTTACTAGGTTTACTATTTTCGTTTTTTACTTAACACGCGCTCTCCTCGAAATTGGCCGTCTCCTAAAGAGGAATGTTTAAGGTCTGAAATGTTCAAATCCTAAATAATTGACGCTCGCATGCGTCGCATACACTTCTTCGAGTAGACGTTCTTCCTTCTTATATTTCGGTGATACCAATGAATTGTAATCTTTCACGAACTTGGAGAGCCCCACTCATCTTATGAAGCCACCATTCCGCATTATCCATTCAGCACAAACCACGTCAGTTTTTTTTTTTTTTGTGTGTGTGTGTGGGGCTTTACGGTTCATGTCGACATCAAAGGTCATTGGAGCCCGAAAAACTTGTACAGGTAGGGAAAATGCAGTTACGCACTAGGGAGAGCCAACATGACTCTCCCCGCGTGTGGGACTCGTCGAATGATTCAACCCTATCCACTAAAAACCCTCCTGATCTACGACATACCAAAACATATCTCACAACATACATCAAATGGAGGGGGGAGGAAAACGAAAGATACCCTAACCTTAATAGCGTCAGGATCGAAAAGAACAAGAGGTGACCAAGAAAGGTCAGGAAAGAGAAAGGAAGGAGCCTTGCACAAGTAAGTGGAGGTAATGCCAGACTCAGCTCGGGGCCCCGTGTTCGCCAAACACGTACTTACAAGATGTATGTCCCCTGGGGGGACAAACCACGTCAGGTCCCACTACATGGATCCTGTCAGGATCAACGCTAGAAAGCAATGTTTAATTCATGTCTAAATCAGAATAAGCACTTCTTATTCACAATAGGTTGACAAAATTGTAGTAGGCCAACAGGAGCAATACCGTGAATATTGATGATTTGGAAAGACATAGTTCTTAGGGATATATGATAAAGTACAAACTGTTAGAATAGTGTCGTTAACGGTAAAAATTTAATATAAAAAATTTAAACAAAACTAGCAAGTATTCAAAATCCTAAGTCGAAATAATGTAAATATCTGACAATACATACGAGAGAAATATGTAAATATGTTTTAAGTGAAAGAGACCTATGTTTGATGTCTCGATGTACATTCAACGAACGATGTGTCTAGTCCAAAAACACAGTCGCTCAAAAGATGCATTCGCTAATTTGTAGTACTTGTACTCGATATTTCGTAGCCAAGAACTCTCCGGGTGCATGCAGCTCCTTATCAACAAAACATACCCCATTTACGCCTAAGTAACTTGGGCCACAGCAGATAAATTCGTATATAATCCATTCACCACAAGGCACATCCTTCGACAACATTAAACAACAACACAAAATTCTTCCCATCCCTCACTACATTCCCATTCTCGCATAGGCTAAAAATATTGACTCGATCCAAACGGTCAAGACCATTTCCGACAATTACCAACCATTTCTTCAAAGTTAAAAGACAAAAAACATATCAACTTTTCCCGACTGATACCTTGTGGCATCGTTCTCCCTATCAAGAAATCGAATCGAATGGATTGTCAAGTAAAGGAACTTCAGTATCTGCCCCTTCGTTGGAAAAGAACTGAATATTATGATCAAATATATTTATTTTATTTTCTTGAGGGACGCAATTGAGTTTTGATGGTTGAGGAGAATTAATATTTAATCCCCGCCTCCCATCCCATCCAACTGTGAGCCAACAAATTGACCCATATCCCTTACCATAGCTCCTCACCTCCTAACCCTTCGTCTTCCCATGTACGTACATAGATAGCTACATTATCCGATTTCTTCTGTTCCAGTCGTCTGGGGCGGATGGGTCAAGGTCCATATTGTGGCAAGGATTTTTCACCCTCTTTGTTAGTGCTTACATTCCAAAAATTAATTCCACGATCCAATACAAACAAGTTTTTGTTTTTGCAACGTCAACAGACAGGTGAAAATTTGAAAACACTCCTCCACGAGTAGGTACTCGGAAGTTCTGAGTTTAAAAAAACCGACAAAAGTTGAAGAAATTTTCAGACGTAAATTCACACACAATTTTCGTTACTCAACACTTCTTAACCCTTTTCACAAGTAATGAATTATTTGAGCAGCGGGCAACGTTACCTGTTCCATACTCTGTTCAGCCATTTTCTTACGTTTCTTCGTCCACACCAGGGCCAGGAAACAAGATAGGGGAAAATTTCTGAGGTTTGACGCTTCAAGTAGTTTGCGTGTAACACTTACCAGACTGCGCTACCAGTCACCCGGCCACCTATAGTTTGTCCAGCGCTCAATAGATGGCTGCAAGATCGTGTTCACCCATCTCCTATTGGCTGCTAGTGTTCTTTGTTCGTTACATTACATTCTGCGTGTGGTGCTCAGGCTGTACTGTGCCGTAGGCAACATTCGCACATTTAGTGGATTTTATCTAGTGGAATGCCTCGAATTTTTGTGTGTTGCGTACCGGGGTGCTTCAATGCAAGCGGCAACCCGGAAATAACTTTCCTAGGCTTCCCTACCCCACCAGAAAGGTAAGTAATTCTTGTTGTCTTAGCGCCACTACCCACATGGGCAGACGTACCTAGCTCAGTCGCTTTGCTGCGATTATTGTTGCTTATTTATTTATAATTATATTTGTTACATTTTCTTGTAGACGACAACTGGTTAAATTGTCTTGGCCTGATGGGTGTGCGGATCGCACGAAGTATGAGAGAGTGCTACGCACATTTTACCCCGGACGACTTCCATGGTATGTTAAATGAAAACGAATGTTACATGAAGTATTGTATAAAAATTTATTATCTATAATATCTAAGTAAAGTATTGATGAATGAAGTCTGTGTATGAAATGATGAACATAAATATAATATAATAATATTTTATTGAACCACATAGATCATAACAATGATGTATGGCGTGTCATAGTACTAACAACAATGGCAATAATATTTGCATATAAGAATAACAACAATATAATAATTTTGATACATTTCATAATATTAATTTAAATTAGACTACGTAGAAATTAATATAAAATACTATTATTTTGTACTATTACGGAATATTAATATTTATTTAGGCTACGTTTATTAGATATCTATTGTAGGAATTCTATTATTTTACTTTTATTTTATTAATTTATGTCAAGGTCTATATTTATGCTAAAACTGTATAAACTGTATTTTTGTGATCAATGAATTATAACAAACATTGCTGAGTTAAATTACAGTATTTGAATTGATTTTTACAATAAGTATGTTGACTGATAATATTGTATTCTTGTTGTGTTTTCCAGATGTTGTGATGATGACCTGAAGAGTGATCTCATTGATTTTCGCCAGTCTCTACTTGGGTAAATAAATATAACAAACTTAATAATACACCTGGATAGTATCGAAGTTTGAGGAAGTGTAAGGTTACGTAGGAGGCAGTTCATTAACTAGACACAAATGCTATTAAATTTTCATCTTAAAACAAAAATTTAAAGAAATAGTACCTAGTTAAAATGTAAGATTCTGTTTTTGTGTAAAACGTATTTGTAATTATACCTGACGTGGTAGTTACGTACGAATAACTAGAGAGAAATTGATGTTTGCATCTTATATAACGTTATTGTAGTGTGTAGAAGAGTTACATTTTTCATTGAGCCACCTTTTTTGTTTTAATGTAAACTTGAATTTTTACAAATTTCCTTTCCACTATGTTTATTTACTACTTGAGTGTATTGTGACTTCTTTTGGTTTTCTGAAACTTTGTTATTTAATTTTATTTTCACTTTGTTAGTTCACTACTTGAGCTATGGTATATTGTGGTGTTTGTAACTTGGTAATGTTCTTTTTAAACCATGAGAC
>NNCF01135840.1:34457-54855 GCA_002313205.1 Laupala kohalensis | reverse complement strand
TTTTTCCTTCTGATATAAATCGAACCCTTCTTAGTATTGTGGACCCCTGAGAAGAGCTAGCCGGGGCATTCACTTATAACCATTCAATATTATTTTATGAGTATTAATTATTAACTTTTAAACCCCGTTCTGCCACAATATATATATTATTATTATTATTATTATTATTATTTGACATTATTGCCACTAGGACAGTGATTAAACTTGAAAATATCATTTCTATTCCTTCTTCCTCTTCTCTTCCCAAAATCTCTTCATTCTTTGACTGTGTTCATGTTTTCTTCTATCTGTCCATACTTTCCCTGTTTTCTTTTTTTCTTTGGGTTCAAATTTTGCGTTTGCAACTGTTTTTCGGAAATGGTCTCTTGATTCTATCAGTTCATGATTAATGCCTACACGTTGTAGATCTTCTTCTACTTCGTGGAACCAGTTAGTTTTCGTTACCGAACTATTTACTACATCAAATATTTTCTTTGTCAGTCTGTTATTGTCCATTCTGTAGATGTGTCCATAAAATGCCAGCCGACGCTTTCTGATCATGTCTGTGAGTCTTTCTGTGTCTTCATACAGTTCTGTAGTTGGTCTTTTCACCCAAATACCGTCTCTGTGAATTGCTCCAAAAATCTTCCTCAGGATTTTTCTTTCAATTTTTTCTGTGTCCTGGATGCCTGACGCTCCAAGTGTGGTCGTTTCTGATGCGTAAAGTGCTTCCGGTAATACGACTGTATTGTAATGCCTAAGTTTGGCTTGTTTTGATATATTTCTTTTATTATAGTGTGTCCAGGTCAATGAGTAGGCTTTCTGTAACTTTTCCGTTCTTTCTAGGTTGGATGCCTTGTTTGATCCACCCATCTGTATATATTCCCCCAAATACTTGAATTTTTCCACTCGATTCACTATCCCGTATTTTGTGTTCATGAAATGTGTTTCCTTATTTTTTCGTTCCATGTAACGTGTTTTTTCATATGAGATTTGCAGACCTGTTTTGATTGAAATTTCATGCAAAAGTTGTATTGCTTCTTGTGCTTCTTGTCTATTGTTACTGAGTATCGCTAAGTCATCAGCAAACGCCAGGCATTTTATTATTGTCTTGTTTGTACGTGTTCTTCCCAACTGAATTCCTTTTACTTGTGTTTCCCATTTTTTAATAATCTTGTCTAAGACCATGTTGAATAGCAATGGGGAGAGACCGTCCCCTTGTCTTACTCCTGTTTGTATACCGAATGATCCTGAAATTTCCCCCATAAATTTTACTTTGGATGTGGTGTCTGTGAGAGTCTGTTTTATAAGTGAACCCGTTTTTCTATCTACTCCATATTCTTCTAACACGTCAAAGAGGGTTTGTCTGTCTATGGAGTCGTATGCCTTCTTGAAGTCGACAAATGTTACAACAGTGTTCCTTGTCTGCCTGATTTTTAGGATTGTCCGCAGATTCCAAATCTGTTCAGAACATGATCTTCCTTTTCTAAATCCTGCTTGGTATTCACCTATCCTCTTATCAACTTGAGCTTCTAGTCTGTTGAGTAGAGCTTTTGAAAGAATTTTGTAAGTAACCGGTAGTAATGATATCCCTCTGTAATTATTAGGGTCTGTTTTGTCACCCTTTTTGTGTAGCGGATGGATCAACGCACATTTCCACTCGTGTGGAATTTCCTCAGTATTCCATATATTTAAAATAATTTTATGGATTTTATTTATAATGTTAGGATCATTGAGTTTCCAGAACTCTGCAATGATACCATCTTCTCCTGGGGCCCGGTTGTTTTTCAGCTGTTTAATTATCTCTTCTACTTCAGTGATGGTTGGTGGTTGCGAGTCTGGATTTAGTGTTATTATTTTATTAAAATCTAATCTTTCTTCAGGTTTCTCACAATTAAAGAGTGTATCAAAGTACTTTTTAAGAATTTCACTGTTTTCTCGGGTGTTCGTTTCTAAAGATCCATCAGTTCTTTTAAAGCAGATATTTGGGGGCAAATAACCCTTTAAATTTTCCCTGAAGGTTCTATAAAAATTTCTTGTGTTGTTTCTCTTGAAATCTTCCTCAATTTCATTTAGTCTATTTTTGTCATACTCCCTCTTAACTTTCCTAATATCCTTTGAACATTGTTTTTGAACTTTATGAAAATCTTGCCAGGTTTCTGGTGTTCTCTTACTGCTGAACTTCTTCCATGCCTGAATCCTTTGATCAATGGCCTGATCACAAGTTGCATTCCACCATCTATGTTTACGTTTCCTTGGAGGTGTAGCCCAACTCATTGCCTCTTGAATTCTCTTTGCAAGGTCTGTCCAATTTTCTGTAGTGCTTTGACCAATTTCTTCAATAATTCTGTCTTTATTTATCTTTAGGTATTCTGGATCCGGTCTTATAATATTTTTCTGTATCACCTTTCTGTTTCTTGGTATTGGTCTAATCTTCACTTGCAATAGATGGTGGTCTGACTCAAAGAATCCCTTGCGTGTTTTGACATTTAAAATTTCTCCTATGCTTTTATTGGTAATGGCTACATGATCTATTTGAAATTCTCCCCATATATTATTGGGTGATTTCCATGTAGTGAGTTTTCTTCTTGGTTTTTGAAATTGTGTTGACATAATCTTCAGGTTAAAATTTTGACAATATTTAATAAAATGTTCTCCATTCTTGTTCGTTCGTTGGTGTGCTGTAAATGGACCTGTGGTTTGCTTATACTTTTTCTCTTTGCCTAGTTGTGCATTAAAGTCTCCTAATACAATCTTAACATGATTCTTCGGTACTCTGTTAGTGAGTTCTTCCATATCTTCCCAGAAGTCATCAACGTCCTGTGGTTTCTTTTTGTTGTGGATGTTAGTTGGTGCATGTGCATTGATGATTGTGTATCTTTTGTTCCCTGCTTTGAAGGTTATGGTGGAGATTCTTTCTGATACTGAGTTAAAGTCAACGATGTTTTCTGTTACTGATTTATGTACTGCGAACCCTGTGCCAAACATTTTCGGTGTTCCCCTTTTAACAGCAGGTTTTCCTTTATATATTCTATAGTTTTCTGAGTTGAAGTGGTTTTCATCGGTGAAGCGTGTCTCTTGTATTGCTAGTATTTTGATGTGGAACTTGTCTAATGTATCCGTGAGCTGTTTGAGTTTGCCTGTTTTGACTAGAGTATTCACGTTGAGTGTGCCAATATAATTCTTACGAAGAGGTTTTGAGAAGCTCCGAGTGCTCTCGTATACATGATGTCCCTGGTCCCCCGGAATCCGATGACCAGGTGAATTCAGTCTACTGACTGATGCCCGGGGTAGTGGATTTTCTTCCCTCTTTTCCATCATGATGAATTCAAGTTGAAGCTATATTTTTGGTGGTCCTGGCTAGAGGATCACATGATTACGACTAGATTGTTGAGATCAAGAAAAATGTTATCCAGCCGCACCCACAGGGTGAACAGACGCTGACCACTAGCCGCCAGATGCTGGACAGACACTAGTGGGTTTCTATTATGTTAGCTTTTNATATATATATATATATATATATATATATATATATATATATATATATATATATATATATATATATATATATATATCACCTTCTTAATATACACATCTCGGCTGATATGCCATTACTTGGGTTACTTATCTATTTTTCTTTCTCGTTTTTCATCTTTGTTTCTTATTGCCGTCGCCGAACTAAAAGGCAGTGTTCTCGTTCCTTCCGCGGGGAGGTGGGGAACTGTCCTCACACAGTGGTGGATCTTTGAGCTGCAGTCTCCTTGTCTATCTCCAATTGAGTCTAAACCTATAGATAAAATAGAAAATTGCAAAATTATTCGCCTACCAAATGTAAATGTTATACGCAATTATAATTGAAGTTCGGAGAAGTGCCTCGCAACTCTACGTCTATTTCAAGCATGCTAAGCGACATGTTAAGGGACGATATTGCGAATCAGTGTTGTCAACTCTGCCCATTGCTCAGCTAGCAACCAGCTGTGAAAGGCAAATACAGCCTTAGCTTCCTCCCTCCCGGTTACCAAGTTGACACTTTGATTGTGTATGGAATGTGTGATGTGAGCTGTGTGATGTACTGTGTTATGATCATTCGGGAGAGTTATTTTAGTTACTTTCCTTTTACAACACTGATTTGATTTCTCTTTAATAATGCTTACCGAGTAAAAATGGAGCAACGTTTATATTACTTTCGTAAAGCTGATAAACATATGCATGACGACGTTGAACCAAAGGGTGAAGCTTATATGGAAAATAAAAACCTTCGTACAACTTCTTTACATATTCGTAAAACATTCTTAGGAACCTGTAAAGTCACTTAAAAAGAGCCAACCAAGAACACACAAACCACACAGAAGTTAAGATTATTGAAACTACCCAATACCATTAATTTTTGATGGAGAATGCTCTACATTTTTAACGTCTATGGATCTTTCTCCAGGAACTTCAAGAAGGAACACCCGTCTGGAACTTCAAGAAATATGCAGTTACAGTAGAGCAGAATCGAAAACGCTTGAAATCCATTGCTAAAAAAATCTACTTATCTTCCCCGCTGAGGTCTATTCAGATGTCTTCGAAGACATCTTCATGCAATTCCTTTTTTGGTGTATACTGCAGAGGTGCCCCCCTAAACCCTATGACGCAGACCCCCCCCCCAATTTGCAGACGCTTTGACTCTCTTTCAAATCACATTCCAAAAATTTTATATTTTACAACTCCATATTAAAACTTATTTGCAAAACCAGTGCACATGCTTTCTCATACACTTTTAAGACATTTATATAGTACGCAAAGTTAACAAAAAAAAAAACATTTTTATGCATCCTATATTCATGTTGACAACAGCAGTTTAATCTTCTGCGTATAAAGTAAAGGGAAAGTGATTGCTTGAAAATGACAATTGTTTGGTACAATTTTTCTAGAAATTTTGCGCAGAATCCAAAATAAAACTAATTTTTTGTCTTTTACATGCACGGTAAAAAATAGTTTGCCCTAAGAAATATCCCGTAGGCGAATCATTCCGATCGTGAAGGGTAAGTATGTTTGTGTTTGCGAAAGTTTGTGTGCCAGAGAGCAATTGGGAACGAAGTGGTGTCAGTGAAGGAGGTAGCCAGCCGCCTTCCGATATTTTACAGGCTATACGGTATTACGCACGTCTTATTAAAAAATCAGAGACACTAAAAACGAATATTTCCGTCAAAATGCCGCGAATTTTTTCTTGATTAGACTGTCTCTGGATCACGTATATATGAGAAAGTAGAAATGTTCATCATCTTTAACCATTTTACTGATAAAGGATATATTTAAATGAGATTACAAATCATAATTAGGTGTTAATTTACATTTCAGCAGCTAAAAATTAGAAAAGTAGAAGAACAGAATTAGAATTTTTAAAATTTCAAAGAACCGTACTCAGATTCCATGTACATATATTCAGGTTCATATGCACTAAACCGAGATTTCGAGGTTTCTTACGTTTCATCGGATTATTTCACAGGATAAGCACTTCAGATACATGTCCTCTTCTTCACTTGTAAGATATATAAAGCAAGAGAATGGGGATATTAGCAGATTTATCACTAGATTTTAAGAAACGTAAGCCATGAAAATCCTCAAGAAAAATGTTGTACAATTTGGAACGAGTATAGGTGTGTGTGACTGTAAATATTCGTAAACAAAATTTACATTAAAGAGACCAATATCAACCTACAATTCGAGAAACGACAGTTTTTCTTTCACCTCTCTTCTTAACTCAAACCGCACGCAGTAACGCTCGACCAGCGCTTGACGCTTTATCAGACGGCTCAGAAGATCCACCACCGTTGCGCGTTACTTAAGATATTTTATTACATTAATTTTAAATATATTTTTGGCAAAGTTCTATCCACTTATCATATCTAATAGTTTATGACTCACAAGAAACGCAAAAACTTTTGCCAACACTGTGAAAATTGGTTAATTCCTCACAAATCGGGTAAAGCACTATAACAAAGACAGGCAGGTTCCCGAACGGCGATACATGGGAAAAAAGACGGGATACAAAATTGTGCTCCGACCTTGATCACGCACAGTAAACTAATACACTAAAGGTAAAGCAATGAATCCTCAGTGCAACGCTGTCTTCTAGATTGGTCGTCTGTTGTGTAATCTTACCATTGCAAGATAGAGAGGCAGGTATTTTTTGTAACGTCTTCGTTTGCGCGAGGCGATGACTCTCCCGGTCTTTAGATAGACATGAGATGAACCCCCGACCCGAATCCCAAGCTCGTGTCTGCTTATTTAGCGGACTAGATGTCTGCTCGACGTGTCTTTTTACTATTTATTCATCAGTTTCTTAAATGAATTTTAATTATTTATCATGTTTATAAAGTTTAAAAAGTAAGACATTTGTATAATTTTTATTTTAAGATATGTTATTTTTTAAAGTACATTTATTATTTAACCATTAAATGTTCTAAACTAAAAAAAANAAAAAAAAAAAAAAAATCAATGACGCAGTTTGCGACACGACCCCCTCTTGTGGGCACCCCTGTATACTGATATCTCTCTCAAAAATATAGTTCACTGAACAATCCTTTACATACTTCGTGAATACGAATGTATATGAATCCGCCTCTGCCTTAGGGCCCTTGATCGGAATTGATGGGATGGTCCCTTGCTTGCTTCCGGAGAGTAAATTAGTTTATTATCCTCCACGTGGTCATACGCAGTTTGTACTGTTTTTTGACAATAAATTTATTATTATAATAAAAATTGATGTAGGGATTTCTTTACTTAAACAGGTTAAACAATTGTGCTTGTAAGCTTTATTCCTTTTCTATGTACTGTGACTTTTCTTTTTTTCTATCCTCTCTAAGAATTTCCTGCAACTTGGTGTTTTAACTCGATAGCTGTTATGATGGTTTTAATAGTATCGCATTCTTTATGCACAGGGATAGTAGTCGTTTCGACTTTGCATCCTTCATGGACAGCTTAAGCGATGAGGAAGATTGATCATTTTTCGGAAGGAGATACACCCCGCGTTTTTGTTTCTATAGTATTTTCTATTACGCTCATGATACATCCTTCTTGTCTGAAATTGAAACACCTTTGGCTTCTTCGGCTTATGACTGAGAAAAATTATTATATAAATTTGTTCGAATGGTCGTTGTCAATATTCTACCGATTAAAATGATCTTGAAATGAAAAAATTTATCTTGAACTCGAAGGGGTATTAAAAGTAGAAGGCAATTTATCCGTTTTAAGGGAGTGGAGTTGTACTTGATGAATGTGGTCTTAGTGTGAATATGTAATGCTGTGTTACTTCCCTCCATCTTTTGGTTGGTTTCAGTGTGTGTACATGGAACCTACACTTTCTATGCGCAGCGTAATGAACAACCTATTCCTTTGAGCAGAACAACTTAGTGCGGATGAAGAATACTTGTGTGGAATGTCTTCGCCATGGAGTGATGGTGGAAGTGTGCGAATGATTTGAATTTTGTTTTAAATTCTGTTGAACATTTTAAATGGTGACTTCCTGCAAGAGGCGACTATACCTCTGAGTAATGTGAATTCAGGATGGAAGAATTGGACAGTACTTTCAATTATACGAAAATAATAGGCTTTGTATTCTAAGTGAATCTCTGTTTATCAGACTTTTTTTCTTTCAATTTTGTGCTTATCTGCGCAACAGAATCATGGAAGGGCTCTAATGACCTTGACGAGCCCTAAAGCCCTACAAAAAGAATCATTGACCTGTGTATGGTGAATCACAGACTGAAACTCCCGAAAAGGTGATTTTATTGTACTTTCTCGCCTTCTGAGCAAGAGAAAGTGTTATGCAGATCACGCCAATGTTATTTCCAGGTCAACGAATGGACTTACTACAATTAGAAATTCTATAGGCAAAGTTACCATTGGAAAACACCGATTTATTATTCTTGTCGAAGTGTATGAAAATGTGAATCTTATTGAAAATAAATTTTCAAAGTTCTTTTTCAGAAGTTTCACCGTGTTCAAACATTTGCTTCGATTGCAGCTGATCATTGCATCCATAAAACTGTATTTCAGTCAATATATTTGGGATGTGAATGACATGAGTTCTTTACAAATGGATACCCGCTGAAATGAACAATGAGGCAAAGCAATTGGTACTTTGTCCTGCTGGTCGGTAGTGTTTCGAAGACGTATATATGCTCTTCTGGCCAGACTATGCAACTCAAAAAATATTTCCTTACGTTACTTATAGGAATCTTGAAGTTGTACTGTGAGGGATGTCATTGTTCTGTAAGTACAATATATGTTTGTCGTATACGATAAATTGCCTTCACTTCAGCATTCTTCTCCTTCGAGGGAGACAGTCAATAAATCAGTCTAATAACGTGTACCCTGAGGCTATTGATACTGCAAAGGTGATGGATAAATTCAAAAAAATCTCCCCAGTCTTCAAAGAACCGAAACTTTTTCACTTATTGTCTGTATGCGGAGGGTTCTTCCGGAACTTTTAGTAGTTCTTCCAGAGTTCTTTCTTTTCTTATAGTCTACAATTAAGACTGAAGTTGTCACTTCTAGCTTCAAGCTATATTATTTTTCTCATCGTTTTCATCGAGTCTTCCAGTGAATTGTTTAATATTTAACTCTGAGAAGTGGTGAAGAAGAGAATTAAAGTAATTGTTAAAATATCCACTTCTCGCTAAATCTGAATCTGTGGAACACAATACTGGTCCGCCTTAGACTGAAATTTACTGATTCATATCATACGTGATGTGGTAATTAAATGACGAAACTGTTGTGGGAAATTTTATTTATGACAAACAAAGTGACAACTACATACCTTCCCTATCTATACAGTGCCGATGCTCTACCTGCGCGCGAGAACCTACTGCTACTAGCCTAAGCACATTCATTGTTGCTTTGTTGTCCACTGATAGATCAACGCAGGATAAAAGGAGGTTAATTTTTTACATCGAACTTAAAAGTGAACCACTTTCATTACAAGTGCGAACGAAGATGTTATTTTTATTCCGGTAGTGAGTCAATGTTTTTTGAAAAGTACCCCTCTTCCCCTCCAGTCATAAGGCCACAATGCCATTCACGCAGATACTGCGCCGCAATACGTGTCTTTTTTATATTGTTGTATTTGTGAATGGGAAATGTAGCGTGCTATTGAAGCTTATCTACTTGGAACGATAGGAGCCTTCCACTCCTACCTCCTGGGTGGAAGGCCGCTTAGCTGGGTTTACCAACATTTTGGCCCATGAGGAGGGTTTAGTGGAAGTAGTTAGTAATAGTTAGAATTATAGATACTAGGAGAAGCTGGATAGAGGAAGGAGGGTTTGCTTTTCAGTTGTCACAGCTATATGAACTGGGACAGTAATGTGAAAAGCTACAAATTTTCTGACCCCATCGGGAATCGAACCCGGGATGACTTGGTGATCAACGACAACACTACCACCTGAGCAACTGGTCAATACGTGTCTTCAATTGTTCAAATTAATGCAGTAGCTCACCAAATGCCACTGTTTACCATTTCTTCCTAGTTTGCTTTACTGTTCCACATACTGAAAATGTATTCCCTTCTATGCACTTTATACTTCTGGTAAATACGTTGTAGTCACTTGGAGCAAGATGTGGCGAATGAGGGGGATTCTCGAACACAGCTTGTCCGCAAAGAAAAAAAAAACTGCTTCACAAAGAGCGTACTCTGTACTGGCACGTTGTCTTGTGCAGAATCCATGGAATTTACAACAAAAATCAGGTCGTTTTTCACTGTTTTAAATCCATTATGAAATTAACTGTTATAGTGCATGAAGTCACTGTTCATTAACTTTCCTTAAATTCAATTATCGAGATGTGCTGAATTTCCGTGAACGTGTTCATATAATTTCTAATACGTTGTATGTTCATAAAGGTTAATGAACATGTATTGGGAATTTGGAGTGAGCGTGGCTCTGTGGGTAGAGCGCTGAGTTGCTGGCTGGATGACCGGGTCCGGGATGGATGGGGATTTTTCATCACACCTCAACATCCAGACTGACTCTCAGGAATACTCAGCTTGCTGTAAAATGAATACTAGGGTCTATCCTGAGGTCAAACTTGTCGGAGCGAGATGCTGACCACATCTCCTCGTGTCGAGGTCAAGAAATTGTGGAGCTCTACCCTCCGCGACCCCCGTGGGAACCTTCTGGGCCTGTTGTGGGATAGTTTGTATTAGAAATTTAATAAACACGTTCATGGAAATTAAGAACTTGGTTCATTGAACGTAAAGGAGGTGATTGAACAGTAGCTTCATGATCGTTAAATTTAATGATCTTCTAACCTTAAAAAAATTATTTGTTCTGAGAGTACATATCACACTTCTTTAATAGTTGTTTACAATATTAATTTTATTCATCTATATATTTGAAGCTGCTCCCGGATCTTTTTTGTTCTGTCTTGAATTTTCATTTTACGAGAAATAAGGTGCTCAGCATGCCAATGTACAGCATCTTCATCAGCACGTAACACATCTGACGGAATTCAAACCTGCGATCTCGGGTTTGATAGATGTGTTCCTAACCCGCAATTGAGACGTATAAATAAAAATCTGATGTATCTAGTTCACACTACAGTACTACAGGGACGAATCGGGATTCGCGGCACGTTTTCCCGTTTCCCCTGCCTTTCATTCTACTGATCATCATCATCATCATTCTCCCATATGTCATTCATGTATCACCTGTCTAGGGGAGTTGCGCCAGGAAGAGCTTCCGACACCCTTGTAATTCGCTTGCCGCATCAAAAGAGGCACCAAATAGTTTTTGTGCATATATTGATGAAAAATATGGTACCAATGTTATAGTAGCACCTTCAGATACTATTCTGCTAAATAAATCGACAAGTAATAGTAAATATTTGTTGGATTGTAATCTCGTCTTAACTAATTTTCCACTAACCACTTAATTTCTCTTAATGTACTCTTCGACAATTGAATTTTGTTCATTTGCATTCTATAACTTTGGCTACAAATAATACATTCACAAAAATATATTAGTTGGATAAATAGGACCTCGATTTTTAGGCAAATATGTTCTGAACATAAACTGTGTAATTGAAAATACAAGAATAATCCACTGCTCAGTCGATTGGTAAACCGTACGACCTCTAATAAATGTGTGCGCCATTCAACAGAAGCGCCATTTGAAATCCGAATGCTATAATTTTTTAATACGTTCTCAGCCACAACAACATAAAGGAATGTTCCTACAAAGTATTTTTTCCCGATGTTAACAAGCAACGAATAATTGCTTTCGTGGACTATTAGGAATGGATTAACCATCTGAAGAAGGTTATTACCCTCGGGTTCCATATAATTTAACACCAGTGGAGTAAAACAAAATTATTACTATTTACTCGTTAAAACTGAGCCAGCAGAAAATCGGATTTGCAGATCTGAATTTTGCTCACTCCATAAGCTTCCACCGAAAATCAATGAAAATCTGCTTATTGAAACAGTGGAAAGGATTTTGAATAGGTAAGTATGATTCATTGGATCCTCAGTGGAGTCGCTGGTAAACCAATGAAATTTGTGCACCTCAACAAAACTTTATACGATGTCTATTTGTTATGTGAACATAACTCGTTTCCATGGCTGAAATCGAATGTGATTTTTCCACTCTTAACAATGTTACTCGTATTGCCTTACGGAAATTCCATGGCTAACAAACCCAGACGTCTTGATCTAACACCTCTATTTACAGGCGTATGCAAAATGCGTCAAACCAGGCATTATTAAATGATATTGAATCTGATTTCTTTTCAGTTGTTACTGTCATAAAAATCTAAATGATGTACATAATATCGTTAAAGGAACTTTATGATTCTGCCAGTCAGTCTGTAAATGCAGATTTACGATAATTGACAGGGTCACAATATTACTTTAAAAATCTCAAAACAGGATTTCCTGTTTCCGACAGAACTACCCTTTTAACATACGTTCAATGTATCCCAAAATGTTGGACAAATTTGTTAAGAAATAGATATTTATAGGTTTTTTTTCAAACCTGCCAAGTCTATGTGTCACTATTTTACATTATCACTTCACCTTCATTAGATTTTTGAAAAAGTAAGTAAGACATTCCTCTCTATTTATTTATTCTGCCAACGTTTTGAGATTTGGTTTATCTCTTCATTAGGGCCAGCTATAATACATAACAACAGATAGAAATGGTAGTTGTATACAGAAAAGTTTTACATTATATTCAATGCATTAATTATAATAAGGGACTAAAACCTACTATCTAATATACCTGAGGTGTAGGTACAATTAAATTATTCATTAAAATTACCACAGTCAATAACGTTTAAAAACACTAGTTAAGAATTAAAATCATGGAAGGTTCTTCCAGACGCAACCTTCTCCGCCATTATCTGGTTGAATACTACGATACAAAGAGTATGGGTAACATACATTTACGAAACACAAACATTACCAATATAACACACAAAATATAAGAACATTATAAAACACCATCATAATCCTTTGTAAAAATGTTACATTCTAATTGAGTATTCATATTTGTATTCATTTTAATATAACAAGTTTCTAAAATCAATCTTTTGAAATAATTTTCCTGTTTTCTTAAAATCTGCGTAATGAACTTCAAAAATACGATACGATGTATCCCTACGAGCAGGAATTATTAAGGAGTTGGATTAGGATTTCGAATTGTGTGATGGAGTTAGTAGTGGTGGGAGATGATTTTATTTATTCCCTTTTTTCATATTTAATCACTAATTAAACTGAAGTATCACGGAAATGTGGTATTTGAATTGAAAAAGGCACTCTGGTTAGTTGGTTAATTGTCAATCAAGTTCTGTCTTCTGGGAATTCTGTAACGTCAAGCAGAATTGAACTTCACATACCTTTCCAATTAGTATCCTGCTGTTTAATAAATAAATAGAATGTAAAGATGAAGGTGTAGAGAATGTACGTTCCACTCCCCGCACATCTTTTGATGACATAGGGAAATCGTCGCGAGTCAATTCTTGAAATTGAGCTTTAAACCCTCAACTCTTACTTTGGTTTTCGCTCATCAATTTTATTCCTATGCTTGTATGTTTTAATGGCATAGGATTAAAGCAAGTATCCGCAGCTTGCACTTTAATTATTTTGTAAACTGAAAATTTCACAATCAATCGAAGCAGGAATCAATCGAAGATCAAGCTATGCGTTTGAGAAATAGGTGTTTTGTTTTATATCTGGTACAGACAAAGGGAAACTATATCAGTTGCATCGCGCAGAATCTCTTCCTGAAATACGACTCACTATTACAATCCACTTTGTATGTGCAAAGGGAGCTTGACACACACAGAAGCGTCGACCCTATAGTAAGTACGGTTGTGTTGGATACCTAAAGACAATCGATTTCTAGTATACTGAAAACCATGCAACTAGGTAGCTAGACTCTTCCATCTGAAATTGGAATCTATGATAAATTTGAATGGAATCTTAACAACAAATTAATGCAATGGCTAACATTTTATTGCTAAAAGCGTGAAGTACCAGGAAGATTATTAAAATACGGTAGTGGGTGTATCCCCTACAAAATATTTTTTCGGTTCAGTTAGCTAGTGGAATTTATTTTATTTACTATCTAATACAAGTTATTTTTTAGGCATGAACACATTTATCTCTTGAGGCACTGCGCAACTGTATGTGAACATGCGCAGTTATTTTTACTCTAGACTAGTCGTCGCCCTTTGGTTGCACAAGTTGTGTAATGCGGCTTGTGCGACGTGTGAGGAAGATTAAACATCAGTCACTATGTGGTGGTGTTATGAGTTAATGTCATCTTTGAAAATATGTTTTCTTCTATTACTGAATTTGAATTTTGAAAATGACTCTTCATGATCTGAAGTCATCCTTTATCTGCCATAGACCGGTGTTACTAAATTTTTAAATTTCTCACTTTAGTTTTCGAAAATTTCATAACAATTTTCCCGAAGTACGACACACGACTTAAGACTGTCATTTTTACATTAGTTAAATCGTAGATTCACACATTACTTTATTGAATTTTACTCTTCAATCGGCTCTTATTTGTAGATTACCTCTTAAAGCAATTTCTTACATTTCCCAACCTTTTAACATCCCTGGACGATTTGTCAGTTTGGAGCCTAATAATCTAGAACAATTCTGTCCAACGCCCGTGGGTGCCCCTAACTAACATTTTTTGAACCCTCCTTTACGAATACAAATTTAAATAAGTTCAATAAATTTGGGGAAAAATTGTTCAGACTAAAACTATTAATTAAAAAATTGTGATACATTTTTCAGCATCCTACTTCAATATATTTCAAAATTTAGGTATTCACTATTACTTTAAAATATTTCGGACAGGCAGAGTTTCACACAGCTCAGTGACCTTCAAGGAAGGTGTGGTGTGAAAAGTAACTCTAATGCCGTCCGCACCCGTATCGTTTCATTTTCGAATTCGAAGTTTTTTGCTGGGTTTAGAATGCCGCAGTTGTTATTCTTATCACATTTGCATAGCTGTTTCATTAATGGGTCGTGCTGATGACTGGCTACATATTTAGCTATACTAGTAATCGTGTTTCTGTCCACTGCTTCTATTTGCCTCAATCCTCTTCCACTTCTCATGCTGGGTACATAAATCTTATGGACATCAGCTTCAGGATGCTTCGTATAGTACATGGATAGCATTTTCCGTGTTCTGCGTTCCACATTTTTTGTCTATTATTATTGTCATATTTATGGCAACTTTTGTTGGTTTTTCTCTCAGCAGTGGATTTTAAAATCAAATTCTGTTGGGAGGAAGTATGTATTTCAGATCTAAAAATTATCTAGTAATATGGGCTGAGAACAAGAAGATACTGTGTTGCAGTCTGCTTATTACATTAGTATCGATTTAGAGTTTTATTGGAATCAACTGGGGATTGGGTTACTAGTCCTAAGGTAGATAATAGAATGATAGATAATATGATAACTTCTTGAACATTGTAGAAGCCGTTGCCACTTACTTCTACATATTGTAAGATTTGATTAATTTCACAATTAAATACCGAAAACGAGCGACGGAGTTGGGCAATGGACCTCCTCACTCCACAGGATTTAAAAGCCCACCGTTGAGGAAGGGCGTGAGAAACCAACGCCCAGATCGCTACAAAGAAACACCCACATCTGGCGAGGACAGTGACCCCCGCCCGGCGAGCGAGAACATGTGGGCAAAAGGTTTTATGACTCCATAGAAATCGCGGCCAGACCAGGGTGCGTTTCGGCAAGCCGTCCCAGTAAGAAAATTGAGGGATTGTTAAAGGGATTCGCCGACGAACCAAGCAAGGAGCGACTTGCTTGGAGAAAAAACGTTTCGAAACGGCGGTTGAGGACGATTCGTAAACACACCCGAGGATTGGCAGATAGGAAACGAATATCACTCAAAAATTCCCAATCAGAATCAAAGCGTGGAAGTGGGAGTAGCGACGCTATTGGGAAACTCCATCACGTGAAATTTAAAATTTGAGGATTTTGGAAGTGGAAGACGAGATGTAGGGTGGAGAAAGTCCACTTAAGGATTGGGAAATCATCCTTCAGACACTTCTTAGTTTTTTTCGCGAGCAGTCAGACGCTTCTTTGATGCTGCGTGAGCGCAGACACACCTAAGTTTTTTTTACGCGAATAGCAGATACTTCTGTGATGTTTTGTGAGATCAGACACTTGGTTGAGTTTTCGCGAGTGACAGACTTGTTGATTTTTCTTGAGCCGAACCACTACTCAGTTTTACTATTAAAGTTATCTGATTAGGTCATAACATCAGATGAGATCTCTGAGTCGCTATTTTCCAAACTAAGTCGTTAAGTTTTTGGCGAACATTTTCGGCGGAGGAATTCAAACCCAAGACGTGACATAATTCGTACGGGAAACGGACAATGATGGTTCGTGTCCGTGCTACGCCTGAGGGCACCCAGACCGCGTAGCTTGAGGGAGGAAGCTACCACCAGTCGAGCCATCGCTGGTGACATCACCGACCCGGAGTTGTAATTGAGAACGGGACCAGACCAGATTCCCGTGGGGTCGACGCACCTCCACTCACCACTGCAGTGTTTGATCGAGCATCGGCACGAGGTATTTTTACGAGTGTTGGTGGCATCCAACATATATCGTAAGGCGCTATTGCGAGAAGAAAAGGTGTATTTGTTGATGATGAGGGCCAAGACTTCTGAACTGTCGAACTTTCTGATTAACGTAAAGTGGCCATTTTTAAAGAAGAATGAAGTTGATTTTAATTGTAAATGTAAATGTTCTCAAGAGACCTAATTTGTCAGTAAATTCAGTGTTAACTTGTATTTGATGCTTTGGAAAGTAATGAAGCCAATTTTGTTTATTTTAAAATTGTTTAATATGAATGTTTGTTGAGAAGCCTAAATGGCTAGTAAATTCAGGGTAACTGGTATTTCATGTGACAGGAAATAACGTGTTTTGGGGGATGCATGGGTATTTTTATAATATGTTTTGTATGTGATTTATGTTTAGTAAAATTAATGAATTAATTAGTCATAAAGCGTTTTCCTTTATGTGGAACACCAGTATGGCTCTTTCCCTCAGATAAATAATGACGAACCCAAGTACATGTGGATCCTTGAGATAGAGTTTGCCGAGGTGCCTTCACAAATTAATTAATTAATTAATCATTACCAACAATCTGAATTTTTTCGTTCTGCCACAATATTGTATTTTATATTGCATGGCAACCGACAAAATTCAAGGCCAACACATGTGACCAGGCCACGTAAACATTGGTGCATAAACGCTCCATGAATCCGGAGAGTGCATACGACCATGTGCACTGTCTAAATCCAGCATATTGCCAATGTGATGAACAAATGATGCTCTCAACAACCGTCACCAAGAGAGATAAGCTGTTGATTTCAACGTCAGAATAAAATAAAGTCTCAGCTCAACTAGCGTCGGAGTGACATTACGTCTCCGCTTTCAACGTGTCCAAGCGACTTCAGTCTCGGTGCAGTTCCCGTACGAGCACCCCGCTATGCTCACGCGCATAATGAACAATCTACAGTGAATCGCAAGCTCCTGCGACGTTTTTCGTCTGCGACTTAGTGATCACGTCAAGATTTTACTGCTATCACCGAACCCGTGAGTTACGACAGAGAACGATTTAAAACTCTCTTCCAGGAACATATCTGACAAATTATTCGCTGCCTTACTGCTGTGGGTAATACTGACATTACTTTTCGCTTTGCTCTATACAACGAACAGAAATACTATGAGCATTTTCATTATTCAGCTTCGTACTTCTATGTTATATGTATACTTCAGCTAAACAAGTAATCAGTTCCTAACTATATGTTTAACGAGAATAAGGACTTGTCATATTTCCTGAAACCCCTTTGTATATTTATTTGGAAAGGGGATATTCTTCCCCCAAATATTCTCGAGTTTTTTTTACTTATTTACCAGAGGCAACTTGTTGTTATTCGATATATTGTCGCATTTTTGTTTTGTCTTCTTTGTTGCAATTCACGATAGCAAAATCGATTATATTCACTTATGTTTATTTTATTCATCATCACCGGGATAATAAGGCCTGTTGTGAATTGCTGTAAGATGTGAGGATGCTTCTGGCCCAGTACAAAATATTTGAATTCATATCTTCTTACAGGACTGATGGGGTGTATAATAATGGTCTTGTGGTATGGGGTTCTTATTGGAGTTCAGTGTTTTAGCAATGTCTTCCACATGGATTATTTTTGTCATCATTTTAGGCTAAGTGTGTGCAACCTTTCAATGATATACTCGAGTGTTTCTTTGGATGAGTTACATAGGGACATGAATCTGTAATTCCGGTTTCTATTATGATTATTTTCCTGCAGTTTTGGTTGGTGTGAAGTCGCCTAGCATTGATACTACGAAGCCTTCTGCTTCTGGGAATAATTTTCCGTTCATTAACCATTTAACAGATTTTATTTTTGTTGTTCAGTTGGCTGGGGTAGTTCCCGTGTAGTTTATCTTGCCAGGTTACCATTCTATTTTCTTGTGTTAGTTGGGGTAGATATTCATTCCGGTGACATGGAGGACAGTTTATATCGCTAGTTGTAATTGCTTGGTGTAGGATGGTGTATACGCTTTGTTCCGGAAAAACTTATTGAGGATGTAATATTATCTTTCATGGATATGATGCCTCGTTCGTCCTGGTTACGTGGGATGAACATTCTTTCCATTATTATTTTTATTATTATTGTGTTTATTTCCTCAGCATTGTTGCTCGTGTAAGAAAAAGTAGTAGCTACAGAGCCAAGCATATCCTTCTATATATTACTCAAGAACTTTCTTACAATGTTGATAGTGTTTAGAATGACAGCTTTTTGCGTGAGTATATATTCTTATTCAAGTTAAGAAACTTAAAGCTTTCGTGCAACTGCTTTGGTATTACACCAGTAGGTACAAAACATTTGCCAAATGCACACTTTATCTAGCTTTCAGTTCTTCTTGATTTCGTTACTCAGATCCAATTCTTTTCAGCTATTGTTTTTCTCAGTTTTGTGTGTATTTGGCTCAGCTATATCAATCAAACACGCAGTTTTCTACCTTTTATTGCGTTGTACTATGTCGGGCCTATTGATAGTGACACATCTGTCTGTAATTATAGATCTGTCATAATACAAAGTTAATCTATCTCTGTCTAATACAGGTGAAGGGAGTGTATGTGTAATATAGAGACCTCTCTTTTACCAGTTCCAACGAGTTGTCTAAGCTCTGGTGAATAATACTGCATGCAGACAAAACAATCAGGATAGTTTCAGACTTCTACTTGCATTTTCTACATTTATCATTCCCTGTGTCGGGGAAGATTTTTTATTGTATTCACAATAAAGTCTCCTCCTCTCCAAAATAAATATTCCAAGAAGGTTTTAAAGAACAAGATTTATTGCGTAAATACGTAACCGTCTTGAAATAAACAAGGGAAGAGCAGAAGACCACAAACGGTAAAGCGCTAAGAGTTCCGTGTGGACTTCGTTCTCACGTATAGTCGGCGTTGACCACAAGGAGTATTTCCTTCGTTGACAGAGGGCGCCGTTGGTGGTAGCAGTCCACGGAGTACAGCGCTCTTCGACGTGATGACACCACCAGTCGAAGTCGTATGCCTTGTGTCGATTCTTGAAGTCGATATTTCCGAGTTGGAAAGTATTTCAATCTCTTGATTTGAGGTTAGGCGTTGTTTACAGCGTCGTGCAAAATTTCTTCAATCACAGAATTTGGGAGATAGAATTTCTCCAGCGTCTGGCGTAATCACAGAGTTTGACTTTGAAGATTTCTTGAGCTCGTGGAAATATTATCACCCAGTTTGAAGATAGGATTTCTTCAAAGGCTCAGCGTCTAGCGAGGAGCTTCAGAGCACGAAGTGAACAGTTCAAGAGTTCGGAAGATAATGATTTTATCGTTGCTAGAAGGTATAATTTAAACAAAGACAGCGGACTGTCGGGGCGACCCAACACTGTGTCGCGGTTCGTTTCTTGAGATTCTCTAGAAATTTCCTAACAGGCTAGGCCCAGTTCTCGAACATTCTCGGGTATTGCAGAAATTTCTCGAGGGTTTCGAAGCGTCTCGGAAGGTAGTTTGAGGCGTCTCTCTGCCGTCATGGAATCGCAATTGATGCGATCTTTGTTTCATGGAATCTTCTATTGTTTACTGTGTTGGAGGTTCCTTGGCGTCGTAGTTTGAGACTCTTTTGTAAAAAGAGTGGTATCGCCTTGGGAACCAGTAAACAACATGGTCGAACATGTAACATTTCGTTTCGTGTTACATGGGGGAGCTTTCCAACATATTATTTGTATGAAGGTATGTACCTTTATTTATATGTAGGAATTGTGTTCCTACACCTGCATTTGGATCCCTAATAATATAATTCAAATTGTTCTTTGTTTTTATCGCTTTGATTGCTACCATGAAGCCCTCTATTTCTGGGAAGAGCTCGACAGGCCCAAACACGCGTTTGACGCTTGCTTGTCGACATATGTTGAGTCGAGATCATTGGCATGTCTCCCATGCAGAGGCATGCTTTTCTATTCATCAAGTTTTTCTGTGTTGCTACGGGTTATTTCATTATTCTGAATATCATCACTAGCCAATGGAGTATACTTGTGGTCTACAGAACACACACAGAGGTGGCATATTCTTCTAGTGGAAATAGCCTCTGAGTGTTTTAGTTTGACTATTGTGAAGGAGTTGTACATCAGTCCCACTTCCACCTCGGTGTGTTTCTCGGTAAAGTTAACCTCAGTGTGTTTGTTTTCTCGTGTTTTTTTCTGGACTTATTTAGTTGACACCTAGTCTTCCTCAAGACCAGTCTTTGTATTTGCGATGATGCCAAAATAATACACCAGAACGGTAACTGCAAGGTGTTAATAACTTGGAAGAGGTGCTTACTAT
>NNCF01135840.1:14457-31957 GCA_002313205.1 Laupala kohalensis | reverse complement strand
GTTCGACGAGGGAGGGAAGAAAGAGATTTAAAAAAGGAAAGAAATATGGATGGTATAGGGATAAGGGGCCTACCCTACACCTAAGTACCGTGATGTTACTTCCCAGGATGACTAGTCTACCACCACGTTAGTCTGATACACCCCGGGTATATTTTGTTCCCGGTACCCATCCAAGCGATGAGCGTTCCACTATCCGCTACCTGGGGAGACGTCCGATGGGGGACTAATGCTCGCACGGGTTGTTGTTGTTGTTGTTATTATTATTATTATTATTATTATTATTATTATTATTATTACTATTATTGGAGCTTTAAGGGCTCGCCAATTTAAACTATGAAACGCAAAAGACGAAGATGCTTTGTTTTGAGATTTTTTATTTCTTATTGCACTTTGTCCTTTTTGAGAATATTTCTCATTTCATTATTACCATGTTCATTACAAAGATATTTGTTCAAATGTCAATCAGTTGATAAGTGTTGTCAGTTTATAGGAAGAAATTCCAATGAAAAAACACTAAAAAGAACATACATTAGTTATTCCTGATAAACTTGAACTTCAACCTCTTCAATTCTAACCTAACTAGTCGATTGAGTCACCTTTTCATTAGCCGAATCGAGTAAAAGGTAATGAAAAGGTGAAGGTTAGATAGAATGAAATCATTACGAGTGATCCTTCCTTTTTAAACATATAACATATCCTGACCTTATTAACTTGTTTCAGTTTGATTTAAACTTTACACTTCCTCATTCCCAAGTTTGCTATTATCATTTCAATGTTCTAGCAGTAACGAAAAATAAGTCTAATTTAAATCCAAAATAAAACTATTCTGGTAAAGTTTATTAACTGAAAGCAGAGAATAACTACTAAACCAAATTTCATTCTGTTCGGATGTGTTTTATTGTTAGGTTTTTTCTAAAATACAGACCTCAACAAACTATCACCTAGGTCTTTTTTTCCTTCCCTAAATGCTTTCATTTATCTTCCACTTCGTTCTTTCCACTTTATTTCGTTACTAGAAGTATACCAATTGTTTTAAGTTTTTTTACAGGTGAAACGAATAGTACTTTTATTCTGATTTCAGACCTGCTGCTCATTTTCCTCTACCTTGTTTAGTTGTATTTCTGTTGTAGCATATTTTTAAAATTTTACACCATTTAGTATTATTTTTTAACTTAAAAAGCAGTAATTTTTGATGTGATATACAATATATTAGGCATTTTGTAACAGAAAAGTGAGCTGACATCACCCTATTTGAGTGTTGACAAAAATAACTATGTATGATTATTGTAAAAAGAGCAAAATAAAATACTAAAGAAGTAAATTTCTTTTTAAATTTTAGTATAATAGAATTGAATCATAATAGTGTGCAAAAATTAAATTTTATTAGTGGATATATTCTTCAAAGACGCCATGTATTCTGACATTGGCAATGCTTCAGAGAATTTTTGGAAAATAGAATACATCGATTTTATTTCCCTCTATCTTTTTTTGGCGTTGATTTAAATTTTTAAAAAAATTTTCGCTATGGTTTAAAATTTCGTTTCTTTGATTTGTCTCATCAATACAGTCTCTTATAAGGTTTCACTCTTTTAAGTCTTCTAACTAATCTTGTGTTGTGGAGGAACTGGATTGCCTCAACATTTATTTGATGAAGTTTATCTTGACGAACTGACAATTACTTCATTCACCGAACAGACACAAGTCTTTGTAGACGTCACTGTTTCTGATGCACTACTATATATTGACTAAGGAGAGTGGGAATACTCGAGACACTTGAGCATTTATTTTACAAACTGGAAATTCTTTTGATGTGAGGTTGGTATCCTGCTTTTTTGTGAGTAGTACTACTGAACTGTAGATATGCAGTTGCTGAACTGAAGATGGTGTTTACGGACAGAATTATACTGTTTTCATTCTCGTGTATCTTCAGTTAAAAATTATCGTAAAATTATGAAGAAACGTTAAGATCTATCCACGCAACCTGTAACAATCGCGAATTGTTATGCAATATGATTTGTAGTTGATATCATCTACGTATTTTGAAGAGACTAGCGCTATCTATTGATGAAATGAACCTTCTTTTTTTTCTTTCGCCTGACGATTTCCCCATGCCTCTCAAAATGTTCAAGTAATATCACAGGTCATTCTGACCAAAGGTCCTTTTTTTACAACTATTTGAAATTAGGACTTTCCTCGTCCTCTGCGTACTTGTTATACTAAAAAGTGCTAAATTGATTTTACTTGGAAATTATATCGAGTTGGATCGCTTTTTCATCCCTAAAGATGATGATAATAATTTATCAAAGAAGGGACAAATTAAATTTCTTGGAATACTGACCAAAATCCTGTTGTAGGTCAGCTACAAAAATAAAACATAATTGTGGAACAAAAAAACGCGGGTCTCTTTAACCAGCAAATTTCTTTGCAGGCAACATGCTGCTGACGTCTGCATGGACATTTGTTTCAAACTATTAATCTCATTTTCAGAACTATAATTTCTTACACCAATAAGCAGTACATAAAAACATTTAAATTAATTTACTTAACAAGAACATTATTAAAAAATGAAAAACTTCCCACTCTATAACTTATATTCACGTTACACACCAAACTCAAGTTCGGCCATTGGACGGAAGAAAACGTCCAAAACTAGTTTTTGCAGATGTTTTTTTTTTCTTCAGAATTACGAAGTTGTGTGTGTCTCAAAACAATCGATATTAGTTTTGGACGTTGTGTTTTAGCCAAAAATAGTTTTGTGCGTTTTCAGATGTTAAATAAAACTATTCAGGTTGTAACTACAGGTTTACAGACGTTATGATTTGATGCGTAATGCAAGATATGCCTTCCGTACCCGTATATTGTGTGAAACGTTCAGAAGTGACCGTGTGCTGTGGACTCAGAACTCGCGAATGGAAATTGACGGGTTTTTCGTAAATGCAGTATGGTATACAATACAACAAGATATATAACGAAACATTGGAATATTCATCTTTTAATAATATATAAAATTATTGTTGCAATATGTACACTCAGTGGATATAAATATTTTAGTAAGTAAATATGTGTTTATACATTGGCTAATTCTCTTTTATATACTACTATTTATGACCCGCGTCAAGCTGGAAAAATCAGTTAGTTCTGTAATTGCAAAACAATAAATAAAGGGAATTATCCAAAAGTATAACAAAGTTATTTGTATTTTACACCTCGTTCAATTGAAATATCACAGCGGGTCTCTGTGGCCTCATAATTATATTATGATATTGTGTGTTATTAAAATTGTCTCAATACATGTCACTTTTACTAATGTATCGTGTTTGAAAAAGAAAAAACATTTTTAACACACTAGAAATTGTACTGCCTTAATTTTAACGAAACTTGATTTTTACTGTGACATAAGTAATTATTAATTCCAGTTATGTTCTCTACAACAAATATTTTATATATGTGCTACGCACAAAACCCAAATTCAACCAGTGGACGAAAGAAACCACCAAAAATAGTTTTGGTATATGCATTTTTGCCAGAACTAGTTTTAAGCGTTCCAAAACGACCTATACTAGTTTTGGACGTACACGTAATGCCAGTACTAGTCTTGTGCATTTTCAAAGTGATCAACTCTATAGCTCTGCAAGAAGAAAATCGTCCAAAACTAGTTTTATCCTCTCAACAAGAATGAAACATTTTATACTCGAAGCCAATTCTTTTTGTTTTTAGTATTTATTACGGATGAAATGTTATTTTCGTATAAGAGGGATAAGGGAAAATGGTAATGTGTGCTTTTGAGTGTATTTATGTTCGATTTGGTAGAAAAGTATACATCTCGAGTATATTACAAGCTTTTACTTGTTCCGTTCATATGTATGTGTGAATGTGTCGTTTGCATGACAATTAATTATGGTACCATTTTACGAAAACCTACCCCTAGGAGAGTGAAATGGGGGTATGTATGTATTTATGTTCTTCCATTTCAAAACCCTTAACTGATTTTTCGGTCACTTTCAAGTTTCCATTCGAGCTGTAATCTTACAGATATGTGTAGTTTGCATGGCAATAGATGGTTATGGTACAATGCAGTACCATGATACAGAAATTACTCCTAAGCGTGTGAAATGGGCGTATTTATATCTGCATATCCCACTATAACTCTAGAATGCCTGAAGCAATTGGAAGCAAACTTGGTACACTGTTGACTGACTACTTGATAACAAGTATTGTGTGGATAAGACAACCTTGGCACCCTTAGGGACGGGGTGGGAAGGGGGTGGCTAAAATATAATGAAAAAATTATTAGATTGGAATTCTAAATTTTCGGTGCCGATGGATAAGTACGCCCCAATGGTGGAATAACAATTATTCCACTGGAGATATAGTATATCCGTACCATGAGGTAGGGACTGGAAATGCGATGGCAGTTAAAAATAATCCAAAACGACCCATATCGGTATTGAATGCCTCTTGTTTTGGTACCACTGAATAGAAGAGCGACACTCCTAATGCCACTTAAGCTCACGATTACTCTCCTTGCGGGACTTACAGCAATTGGGTAGGGGATGAAAAGTAAATGTAATTGAAAATGACCAATATTAGTTTTGCGATCGTAGTTTTCGGGGAAACCAGTAACGATATTTCTGAAGTCCACGATCAGCTACTATACAACCCACCTCTTTGGAGGGGAATGTCTTATACAATTTTAAATGTTGAGGATTTTTTCAGAAATTGTTCTGTTAGTAATGACATTGACTCCAAGCTTTTAAAATTGATATTTCATCCTTCAAAAATATCTATGTTTATGTACAATCTAAGCTCTTGCACCTACGATGAGTGACCAAGGAAGGGACTTTATTATAGTTTTACTTTTTTCATCTTCAATTTTCGTGAACGCTATTATTTTTTTAGTACAGTACTTTTTAAATAAAAGCTTGTTGTAGAAAAAGTCTTTATCGTTTATTTTATTCACGGATTAGATTGAATTGTGTTTGACTCGATGTACCGAGTCAGAATTTTGCACTTTCGCAAATGGGACTTCCGAGACCCACCTAGTTCATTCAAACTAATGACGACTAATATAGTAAACATATTTTTGTATATTTAAATAATTAAATTTTTCGTTCTTTTGCAGTTTTTATTACAGAAAAGAAGTGTTTTGATTTTGTATTTACATAGTTATGACAAATATTGATGCTTGTGAGAGCGTCTATATAACTTCAGAGATCGCTGTATGTAAACATTATTAGAGTATTTAATACAGATATTTTAGATTTTTGATTTTGCAATCTTTAATTGTCGCAAAAGGGTAGAAATCTTCTCAGGTTTTTGTTGTTCACCCTAATGGCGTTATAAATTATTTTCGCTGCATCCTGTGAACTAATTTAAGAGATCATCTCGTTTTTGTATGTAAAGATTGTGAAATCAAAGATCTATAAAATAATTTCTAGGATTTTCTATTATTATTGGAGTGAAAATTTGTCATCAGTCCACAGATTTAAAAAAATTAAAGAATCGAACATTGTCAGACCCATCATTCACCTCTATAACCCTGAAAAGTATTTGATGCATATCGGTCCTTTTCAATTATTTTTCGTTTCATCTTGTTTCCTCTCCCTTTGGGGGAAAGGGGCGTATTATTTACAATAGGGACTGAATTAAGACCTAAACGATATCAGGGGTGACACCTTTCATCAAAGCGACCCAAAAAAATTGAATTCGTCATACAAATGTCGTTTTAGCTTTTTTTATATATCTCCTTTACAGTTGATAGATACGGGGGCTGATCACGAACTTAAGCGGTTTCGAGATGTCTCTAATCATTTCAGTGACCCCGAAAGTAAAGTATTCCCTACACTAAAACCGGTCATTTTCGCTTGTTTTTACATTTCATCCCCTTTCCACCCTATTTCTGGGGGAACTAGGGGTGTCATACTATCCGTGGAAACAGAATTGTGAATTTTACTGTTTCAGTATTTCACTATTAAATTCAGCGATGCCAAAATATCTGCGCATTTGATGCGGGATCTAAAATTCTGCTAATACTTCTGCTTATTCTCATGATTCTTGTTAAATTTCCCCCCTATATGTGTGAATGAGGTTCATAAGATCAACAATTGATTTCAGTCCTCACCTAAGCTTTCTCCCACTATCTGTTTATCATTTTTCTGTATTTATTTTATTTTGCGTTTTACCGTGATATAGTTCTAATGAAAGCCTCACTTGAGCACTCATTGCACTCACATGAGTTACATCATTTTCTGACACATTGCGCTTGACCATGAAAACATCACCTGGCTGACGCAGGTCCAAACGATCCACTCCGCTGCCGCATGAGCCAAGAAATTACCTCCGTCACCCATTCTCAAGGTTTACGGTCTACCAATAGCGTCGCTATTTTCAGATTGTCCAGCTGAAACTGAAAGCTTTTCTCATAACTTTATTTTGAATATACAGCAAGCGAGCATGTATAGGATACATTTTTATTTTGTGTGCGTTCTCGTCTCGTTCGCCACTGGAATCTGATTGGTTTGGTATGTTATTTCACCTCGGTAAGAAAATTAGCTTATCCAACGTTTCATTTTAGAAGAAAAAAAACGTATGTACAGCAAATAATTCAAAATGATATAATTATATTTTGTTGAAGTTTGTATTACCCTATATCTCCTTCGTATAGTGGATGTCACATACGAAGACCTTTCTAAAAACCTATAGTGTCATTTACTTCACCAGACACCTAAGTGTATACCTCGGACCAGTGGGCGCGAATTCAACGAATTGTTTGGGGTACGTAGAATTAAGGAGCCTTAATTTCTTAATCAACTGCCCTCCACGCCCCCCCCCCACCAAATCGCCGCCGCTGGTTGTACAAGCATACCCACATTAAATATAAGTTGCCCCCCCCACTTTTTGTAAGAAAAACTAAACATTTCATTTGACTCTGCCTTAGGGCCCTTGATCGGAATTGATGGGATGGTCCCTTGCTTGCTTCCGGAGAGTAAATTAGTTTTTTTTTCCCTCCACGTGGTCATATGCAGTTTGTACTGTTTTTTGACAATAAATTTATTTATCTACTCGTGTTTGAACCCTCTAAAACATGGAATTATTTAAAAAAACATTTATACTAGTCTTGCTTTGGTGTCTCCTAATTGTCTATCCTTTAATTTATACCGAGGTGGCAACAAATTGTCCTCTCAATGTCTATCTACTCTCCAATTCAAATTTTGTTTTCGTGCGATATGCGATAAAAATTAATTGCCGCGTAGTAATATCAGATTAATTGTTAGTTTAAAGTTGTTTATACTGGAAAATGGGGTATGTAAGAATTGCAGTGGAGGAAGTTCGATTGTTGATGTACATCCAGCGTCGCTATAAATAATTGATAAGTGTCTTTAGAAAGGATTATCCATGCCGGCTTCTTTCTCTGCGTGTGACCTTGATGGAGGGGTAGTAGTCTGGGGTGAAATTGAGGCTGATTTAAAAGCGTGTCATTATTGTCTTGCGCACATCACGGCTAGCGCAACCCGAGTCAGGACACAGGTGCAGCCAAACGCGCTATCAGAACCTGAGTGGCAGATCTATCTTGGAGATTAGTGAATTACTAGACCGATGGATACTGTGAAATGTATTCGCCAGTTTGTCTCGAGTACATTACAGTGCATATGTTTCTGTAGTTCTATCTAGTGTTCCGGTGTTATACTTTCTCGCGTGCAATATTGATTCGAGGCTTAAATGAAGCGTTCAACTGGAAAAACCTTGTTTGACTTTTTCGCAAAGAAACAGAAGCTGGTAGCAACAAGTGATACTGAACAACGTGACACAGCCGCCGTTGAAAATACTGTTTCCACGTATAGTTCTCTAGAGTATGTTTCATTAAATACTGAAACAGAAGGTTCAACTATCATGGTATGTGATATCAAGTACCACCTGTAGTCCCGGCTCACCGGTACTTGTCAGTATTATATTTTTTTGCCCCCCGTCTTTTGATTCCCAATCGCCGCCTCTGTGTACAACTATTATTTACCAATAAATAACATACGGTACGGGTGTTATTTTACTCTTTCTGCACGACAATAGATTTTTTTGTCTTGAGAATAAATATTTGTACAGTAAGTTTTCAAAAATGCATGTTTAGAAATGAAAGGTCGCAAAATATTGTTTTCATAAGCATGGTGAAATAGTCTTTTTAATTAAGCGTTTGTTTCTATAAGTGTTTGTTCCTAAAATATTTCAAATATGGGAAAAGCATCAATTTTTTTTTCAAATGTATTAGTTTTTAATTCAATGTAACTTTTATAGTATATAATGTATTATATGAAGTAATTTCAAGACAACTTTCAAATTTTCTTGTCTTAATTTGCGACAGTTTCTTTCAAACTCAAATAACAAGAATCATGTGGAATATTAAGTGACCAATTGGCCACCCATGCTCCTCTGAAATCTCGCTCTTGTGTCACTGGATCCGATATGACAAAAATGTTGATTCATTAATTAAAAGTAATAAAAGTGACTGAATGAACTTATATTGTGCAAAAAGTGAACTACATTACGACGTTTAGCCATTAACTTTGAAATGTTTTTTTTTACTGTTCCCATTGTGTGTGTGCCACAACGCCCCACTATGTGGTCACGGCTCCGCGACGTGAATTGGCCGTGCGCCCCGCGTTACAGTTCTTTTCATCCGCTCCCGAAATATATACGGCGGCGCCTCAGCACTTGTTGCGGTTGTCTGCATCACCGGAAAGTGAATGCCTTCTTCTGAACATATCTCACTGGAAGGAGGAGAATGTAATACGCAAATGGTTGAAGGGTGTTATTGCGATGAGATGTGCTCAAGTTTGATGGCGCGTTTGTATCGTCGTCGTTGCTCTTTTCTGTGTTTTCCTAATATTCCTTGAGCACATGATGGGTTGCTACATTGAAGTTCAGTGTTTCATTCAGTAGTTACAAAATAGTGATTTCCTTTCATAAGATGACTTGGAGTCCCGTAGTATGATTTAGTCGAAAAAGGATCTTTTTTTCTCTTTTTAATAATTTTCAAGCTGTTTTGCTGAATTCGTGTTTTATTTGTATGAATTCATTAACGTCTCTAATTTCTTTTTGCCATTTTACACTTATATTCATCTCTTTTAATGATTTTAGGTTGATTGATTGTATTATTTCTTCATTTTTGTGAGATTTTGTATGTTGTATCAAGAAAATATTAATTATGTAACAATTAACATATTTCGAAAGGGGGTCGAGAAATAAGAATGTTCCAATCCCGTTCTTGTAGAACCCGTTCTATATGTCAATCGATACAATCATGTCAACAACTCGCGTGTGACCAACTCTGAAAGAGAAAAGTTAATGTTAAAGAAATATTGCGCGAGGAAAGTTCAGTGAGCGAGAATTGGCTTCGTTGGAAGGACGCAATGACGGAAATTATAACGATAAATTGAATTGCTTAGAATACAGTAGCAGTTCGTGAACGTTAGCGGTTGAAGGTCCTTTCCAAAGAAACCGTTGATCAGAAGATTTATGAAGTCCTGCAGTACTTGGTGCTAAAATCTCCTTATCCCAATTCTGTTTTGTACGTTGCTCGGAAATTAAGATATCAGTTGGATGATTGGAGAATTTCAAATCGTGGTATAAAATAAGGTATATGTGGTGAAATTGCATTTGTGTATTTCTATTTCGTTTTGAAGTGCAATTACAAATTGTGTGATTAATGTCTTGGTGTCGAATTGTAGGAAATTTTTGTCTGAGTTCTTCCAGAGAAAACTGAGCTCTTACAATGAAGTTTGTAAGAGCAGTAAAATTGTCAGTGTTGCAATATTGCCGCCAAGTCCTCTCGTTGGTACACATGCACTTGTGTTACAAAGTTGTTTGCGTAAGTGAAATAATATTGCGATAAATGAAGTATCCTCGCATTAAGAAATATATGTGGAAACCTTAGTTGTTGGGCTGGCGTTTGTAACCCCGTGTAGGGCATTTCTGTGGTTTTGCGACACTAATTCGTCGTCCACATTTGACGGTACCCAAAAACAAAACCTCTCCCAATACTGAGAAGTATATTTTGTTGTTAATCAGGTACGCTGTGACATGATCATGGAATAGAACCACAGGCTTGAAGGGTATGCACACCATCCTCATCTGCCCGTCGAAGGTCAATACTCGGAGGTTGGAAGAAGGATGTCACCCCACTTGTTCATTTGATGTGAAAAGTAGAAAAAAAGAGGTGATCCTCTTTGTCAATTCTGGAAAAAATAATGAGAGTCAGTTTGAGCAATCGACTTCATCTGCAAATTTATTTGCAAAATTACACGCTAGTTTATTTGCAGAATCCACACAGGGATAGGGTGGACACTCCTTAGATAAAGGTTGTTTGGTGGTAGTAGTTATGTTTGTGTTGCTTGTGTAATAACTCCTAAAGGACACTAAACATACTATTAAAACGCAGGAAACTCACATTTTTGAAAAGGATTACATTTTTTGAGGGAGTGGTTTGCGGAGGTTTCTCCCATCGGTGATGGAAGAAGTCTTAATTATACTACAATTCACGTCCATTATATAATCACATTAATTAAATAATTAAAGACTTACGACCTTTTATGGACGAATAATGTAATTATTGTGAAAAGAGTTCACGTTTCGTCTTCATTTTAAGCTGTCGTCAGGTGAGCAAATAATAAATCATAACAAGAAACATAACAGAACAATAGTATCATGTTCAAAACATAAATATAAACACAAAATATGTTTACAAAAAAACAGAAACTACACAAACATGTTATAATATTGTATTGTATATACCAAACAGCTTTTCAGTAAATTCAAACTCCCGTGTGTATTTTTTATAAATATAATTTCTGATATAATTAATTAGCTTCTTTGTCCAAAATTAATGTATTTCCTCAATCCATCAAGTGATGCTATGTGAGGTAACTACACTTTAACTGATATTAAATTTCGTTTGTTCTCCTGGATTCCCCCTCTTTGTTTGACTACGTAGCTACTAGCATTACAATCTTTATATTTTATTTTGTATACTACGTTGTTAGTGTTAATGTGATCTTTTTTATATTTCCCTTTCGTTATCAAATTATTTCTTTTATTTTTAAATGTTGAAATCAATGATCAGAAGTAGTCTATGAAGTGAAGGAGATATAAACTTGCTATACAATACAATATAGTAACATGTTTTTGTAGTTTCTGCTTTTTTGTAAACATTTTGTGTTTATATTTATGTTTAATATCATGTTCAATTATTCTGTTATGTTTCTGGTTATAATTTGTTATTATTTGATTACCCGACGACGGCTTAAAACGAAGTAGAAANATATATATATATATATATATATATATATATTATTTGTACATAAAAGGTCGTAAGTCTTTATTATTTATTTAAGTCTTAACTAAGTTTCTTGTACAACCTCACGTCATCCTAAGCATCTTTGCAATACTCAAAAACACCTACCTAAACAGGGTGGAGCAATCGAATGGAGAATGGACATCTGGGTTTGGATGATTTGATCATCTTGGATTTGTTCGGACCTTTCTGAGTCTGTTCATGTGGGATTAACCGTCCCAGACTTACCGGTGTTTCTTCTTCCATTTTAGCGAAGTTTTCGCCTTTTTTGTGTGTGTAATTTGATGTTCCCGCACTTCCTATTTATCCTTTTCATAGATTATTTATTTACACCCTAATCTCAGTAAAATGTGAGCATTTGCTTTTAAAATTTAAATACTTTAGATTTTACAATTTAGATCATGTTTGAACTCGCGCCACGCCCGCTGAGATGTAATAAAGGATACATTCTAAAAAAATATTTTAGAAATTTGTTTTCTCCTGCTCTATATTACAACAAAGTTATATAGAAACCTACAAAAACTCCAGACTGTCTTTCATCGAACATAATATTTCAATGCCTTCTTTCGTATGTGGCTCAATTCTAAAAGACACTTGTAAGAAGCCTTTTCCTTCTTTTATGGTGGGAGTCTATCCCAAATCTCCGCTTCACGTTCGTGTATTGTCGCATAATTTTTCTTATTTTTTCTTATTTATATGTCGATTTACAATTTATTTTTATTCAATTTGCAGTACTTTTACGCAATTTAAATGGATCATTCTAAATTATTAACCATGCACATTGAATCATTCGAATTATCATATGCTCCTGTTAAATAATTATGAGCTCTGTCGACACTTGTACCTATAGGGAAGATCACGTATCTTGAATTTATTGATTTAAACAACTCTTAATGTGTTTATAGATTTCCCTATTCTGGGACGAGTGATGTATAAACACGTAGTCAGAAATTGCGAATAGAAGATAAACTGTAATATTCGTTATTGCTAGTTCCTGTCTCCACGCAGAAGCAATAATCATCAATCAATTTTACAAATGACTAAATTTATTGAAATATATGACGGACAAATTCATGTTACATTGATGTGATGGTGAAAATCCATATCAACATCAACAAATTGACAGAATACAAATTATTCTCAATTCTAAACATTTCAATCTTAAGCACTAGGTTCAATATTTTATAAAACGTGATGAGAATTCCGTATTTAAAAGAACCTTTGTATACGTTTCAATAACATATTTTGTAGTTTGTATGTGTTGGGCTGGTTTCTACCATATTTAAGTACGCTTTGGCTCAATACCCTTTGTATTGAGGCATGACACGGCGCCGCGCTCTGTTTCAGCTGTCGAGCGTGATGGGCATCGCATCGCTGGCGCCGGCGGGAACGGTGGGACGGCGACGGCTGTGGGCGAGGGGAAATGGGATGAAGGGTATTGGAGAGGAGCGGTGGCAAGGCGGGGAAGAACAGTCGGCGGCTGGCTGATCGATGGCAGCTCATTTCGAGCGCGCCACTGCCGCTGACTTCGCCACGCACATCGTAGCCTTCCCGTACCTACCCCATTGCGATATGAGGGATTTTTGAGTGGTTGTAAGGCGTATCAAAATATAGTACGGATACTCCTCTTAATAGTGCTGAGCACAAAATTACCGTTTCTGCGTCGAATGACTTTATTCGTGGGAATCGTACCAAGTAATTCCTTCTCGGACGTATTAAAATAATATTTTTCCTTGTGATCCAGGTATCCTTTAACATGTCATTCGTCCTGCGTCTATCATTGCTATTATCATTATCACCCGTAATGATTCGTAAGACTCGTAAATATTCCCTCCGTCTCAGTGTACTCTTCCTCGTGTCCTCACCTCACCCTGCTTCTTCCTCTTCCCTTCACCGCGTGCGTGCGTTAGTGTTGGCTTCCCCCGCTGGCGCCGCTGACAGCTGTCGCGTGGCTCAGCAGTGGTGCGCCAGCGATCGCGGTGAGCGGGCGACGCGACAACCAGCAGCCGGGCAGTGACGGGGCAGGCGAGTGAGCCAGCAGCCAAGGAACGCCCGGTGACGATAAGCGTACACGATGCCGAGTAGGCTGAGAGCAGGATGTGGGGGTGGCTCTCCGCAACGGGCTGTCGCGTCCATGCGCCCCGCATCGCCCACCCTCACGGACCTACTATCCAATGGTACAGGTAGGCTTCGTCATCCTTTCGACGCGAAGCAGCGTTTTTCAAACACCCAACTGACCCCGCAGAATAGCGTCTTTTTTTACGTGTATTAGTGAAGTGTAGGGATATTTGCATTCCCAACAACATATGTTAAACTTGTAACCTTGCCATTTGTTTTCTTCATGAATCGATTACATTTAATCTTTTTGTCGTCGTCCACTTGTCAATTTCAGTAAGTACTACATTTAATTTTGATACCCTATATTGTACGGTATGATTTGTGTTAAATTTTTAGTGTGGCGAATATTTTGCAAAACGGTCCTTATGTTATATGAATAATTATTGGCAGAAATGTTACGCATATGATGCGAATTAATAATCATTAATACTACGAACGCCCGGGAATCACCATTAATACTAATAATCTGATGATTTTCAGAGAATAAATTTTGCACTAATTATTCACGACACTTTCCTTCACAGAGCGTGTGCATTCGCTGAAGAATCATAGGATCCTTGAGAAACAGTTGTCACCATACACGGGATGCATTTCGCGTAGCACTTCTTCTGTGGACAGTCCTTTAGCCCACAAAAAATTCACAGCTGCACTCTGTTCTTCTCGTGCACATTTACTCAACACAACCGCCATCGGGCACTGGCTGCTTCTGACCGACTACGTGCGTAAGAGATGTCACGCAGCCTATACGACAAGCATACATATGCTGCCATCTGCTGGCAAAAAATTGAAAACGGTGCAAGGGAAACTGACATTAGCGACTTATATATTGACTTGCCCTTGTCTTATTGGCTTCTCATCTTCTTCACAGTGAGAGAACTTCATGAGACATGTATTGTCATGTCGCTTCACGTACATGTAATATAACTGCGGCGGATAGTGAAGGATCCATCTGAAGTAAAAGTTCCATGGTGTTCAATTGGTGCATGTCGTGAAGGTAGAGATGAACCCACTTTGTATATGAATAGTGGGCGGTTGTTAAAATATCAATTATTGAAATTTGGACGGAGCACCTTCCCATTTTGTTTTGCGGTAAAATACTTACTGAAAAAATTCAGATTTTAAAAATAGAGATAGCTACCACGCAAATGTTGGAGGGGTATCCTTTCATTTTGTTTGATCTCTTAAAACTACCATAAAAATTTTAGATTTTAAAGAATTTTTCTTGGAGGTCGCTACCAAGCTTTAAAATGTCAAAATTTCTATTTGAATATTTTCAATTTCAATAGGGCGCTTTATTTACCAAAATTATTAATTATGTACAAATGTATGGCGAGGTTTTTTACCTGTACGCCTTTCAAATGCCCCTTAAGTAGAGCCATGGGCTGTGCATACAATGCCCTGGTATTCACTCTCATTGGAGAGATAGTTGCAGTTTTAATTTTGCCAATCTTTGTTTCTGAACTTAAAATGATTGTAATTTTATTTACTTGTGATTTGTATCGTAATAGAATTTTTTAGAATCCTTTAGTGCTTCTTTAATATTATTTAATTTAGTTGTAAAGTATCTTTTACTTATATTGCAACTATCGATTCATTGAGCACCGTTGAGAACCACGGGAAACCAACGGTCGGGACACGAATATATAAAATTAATATAAACATTTTTACAAAAGATACTTAAAGAAGAGAAAGAAATTATAAAACAATATATACAAGTTTTGTATTGGAAGTAAAGTTTAGAATAGAATATAATTATTTACAATAAAAAAACACATAATTAACACAACACCTGAAACAAAAGAAAAAGACGAAGCGGCAGAATCACTGTTCATTTGAATCAGAAGTTTCAGCGTATATACTCTTTCTCTCATGTCCCTCACATAGCTTAGGAACTAACCCAGGGACTGCACTACAGATACTCTATTGTCTCTCATTATCGCAATGGCTAAATCTACGTTAATGTGATAATTTTGGAATGCACCAACTTGGATAAAAGTTGGTTATTGATCTGTTTTCTGGCACGTTACTAAAATGTGAATCCAATCTTCATTTTGTTCACCGCAAAGTGGGCAAATAGTCTCGGTCCCCCCTCAATTTTCTTAATTTCCACCCTCCTAAGCGAAACCATCCGTAATCCGATCGTTCTTTTGACTTGAGACAATCAATGTATGGTTTTCTGCCCCATTGCCCAGCTACTAAGGTTTGCACGATAAGTGATCTCTTTTCCAGTCTATTGGTTTCTATTTCACGACGGTAATTGTCTTGGAGTTTTCTCTTAATATCTTTTAGATCGTTTAAAGACGGACTATTCCGATATACACAACTGATTCCTGCTTTCTGAATTACACTTTTAACTTATCTGTCCCATTTTCCTTCTGTATTACAATGGTAGGGCTGAGTTACAAGTGGGTTCCTGGTGCCTGTCCTTATCGAAAGCCAATATTTAATTGCTCTTAATTGGAGAGTTAGTTCAATGGGAAGCAACCCAAATTCCCATAAAATGCCACTGTTTGCTGTGCGTTGAGCAATGCCCGTTACTATTTTAAGATATTTCGTTTGAAGCTAGATTTGAATATTGCCATCCGACCAGGTAGCGCCAACCTTTGAAGCTGTCCTTAAGACAGTTTTAAAAGTTCCTTCGCGAGCTCAGCTTCTTGCGGTGGATGAACCTCAAATCGCTCGACTATACGAAATCTCTATTTTACGGCGAACGTAAAGGAGGAATCAGATTTTGTGTGTGAGATTATTTTCGCTAAAGTAGAAGGAACCGAAAATTGAGCTCTAATAGCTCTTGCGTGGCTATGTCTTGTCATGATGTTTCCAGAACGGTTTATAGTTTACAGTGTTCAGACCTCTCCCGTAATGTGTCCGACTGAACTCATAAATAACATTAGTGAAATTTATCTCTCTTGTTTGCCTAGCAACTGAACTACTAATCACTAATGTACTCGGCTGCGTTTGCTGCTACACCGAGAAAACGTAATTGTATGAAATATTTTTCCAATTTTAATTTTCCCTCCCCTGAAAAACAACACCTCTTATTTTAGTAGGAGTTTTAAACACTGACACCGAAGTTTTGGTGTTTGTTAATATGCCCGGAAGAATCTTATTTGCCAAGAAATGGAAGTCTAGTGATTTTTGTTCTTAATTGCGCGGTATTTAACTAAGTAATTGAATTTAATGTCCAGAACGCTAACCCTTTGATACGATATAGAGATATAACTGAAACAATAAAAAGTTATGTTCATGAATAAATTTTATAAATAATTTTTTTTATAAATAAATAAATTTATTGTCAAAAAACAGTACAGACTGCGTATGACCACGTGGAGGACAATAAACTAATTTACTCTCCGGAAGCAAGCAANGCCCTAAGGCAGAGGCGGATTCAAAAATTTCAGCAAAAGTTCCTAGATAAGATAAAAAGTTAGCTGCGAGTTATAATACATATATAATGTCAATATGTTTGTAATTTAACGCAAATATGTTTGTAAAATTACATGTACAAGTTATTATCGAACTACAGATTATTCTGAGCATAGTGTTTAAAAATCATAAGAGTTGAAAAAAAAGCCACTAAATTCACGATTTATTGTTACAATAAACACGCCCCTAGACAAAGCCTAGAGAACCTGTATAAGAAATCCGCCTCTACCCGAAGGAAAAACGGAGAAAAACCCGGGCCAGGATGGGGCTACAGAATTAATGTACACAACCATGCAAGAAAATAGTTTTTGAAATTGTTATAAGTTATTTAAAAAGTGCTACAGCAATGGCGTGATAAAGTACAAGACGAATTTAACTTTTATTAAAATCAATAAATTCTTTTACAGTGTAGAAGCACTGGTGCAGGAGGTAGTTTTTAACCGCGGATTTGAAGATATTCAATTTCATAATGTCTTTTATATTCTTGGGCAGGGAATTATATAGAACGATTCCCGAATGATAAGGTCCTTATTGGCAAAGTGTGGTTGACACTCTAGGCCGATGAATATTATTCTTATTGCGAGTATTGTGTTCGTGAACGAGACTGTTTCGTAT
>NNCF01135838.1:55482-78913 GCA_002313205.1 Laupala kohalensis | reverse complement strand
AAAAAAAAAAAATTTCAGGGGAAACTTCCCGGAAATAATTCACCGCGAGTTATCTCGGAATAAAATCGCTATTTACAAAAAACTTTTAAAAAGTTTTTATTTGAAATAGACATTATAATATTGCATTGTCAGAGGGTTTACATATATGTGCCAAATTTCATTTCAATCGGTTGAAGGGAAGTGGTTAGAAATTCAGTTGCGAGATTTGGCCCAAACTTACAAACTAACAAGTGAAGTTAAATAAAAGCTTGCAAAAAAATAAAAGTGTTGTACAACAATTATTACTAAAAAGCGAGTTTGAGTATGAGGGGTTCTAAGAAAACGTATTCGGTTAATTTTGTGATAATATTTATGACAGTCAACTGAGTTCTGTACCATTAGGTAAACTGTCATTAACTATAGCTGTGATGGACAATATACAAGTGATTTAGACCTATATTACGAATGATAAGGAGTGTTAAATGGTGTAGCTTCTGTACATGGTAACAAAAATTAGTGATTTTGAAAACACGTAATTGCATCGATAATTCCTGGCGATAGTTACTTACACGTAATTGAGTTGATTTCATTTAGTGATATCTTTGTTTCGCAGTTGTTGTAAATGAAATTAGATCATGAAAATTTTAATATCGTTTGAAATGAAATGTGAAAAAACTATTTTTTTAGTTAAAAGTATTTCTTCCGTGATATTCTACCATTAGTATTCAAGAGATATGGTCTGCCTGCTGGGAAACAAAATATTCTTGGTGTAGAGCAATTTGGAATTACGGCGTCAGTGAAATGACAAAGCAGTGTCACTTATTAGTGCTCATGTTCTTTTGTTACAGAAATTGTTATTTATATTAATATATTAACCTTTCCCATCAGAGTAGAATACGCTCTAGAAGCAAGGGATTATGAGTGAGAAATAGTATCCTTTAGCATTGAGAGGTGTTAAATGGTCCTTGTAAAGTTTGGAGAGATAGGAGTAAAATTACGGATATTTTGTGAAGCGTATACTATAGTGAAAGGGTTAAAACTAAATACCATCATATTAAGCAAATTTTACGTACACCTTTTAAATAGATAGAATTGTTCGTATTAAATATATTTGATAAGACGATTTGGTAAAGAGGAGAGTTAGGAATGAGAACTGACTACAATACCAATTAGTCATGACATTACTTCCTCGCAGTCTGCATTTCCAATGAGTCATGCATTTAAAGAAACACTGGAACGACTTCAGAGTCCATAGTATAGAATATAATCTTTCATGTAAACATTTGAGCAAAATACATAAACATCAATAACTATATTCATTTGCTATTTGAATACACGTGAGTAGATATAATTCCCCTAAACCGGGCATCTTTTGAAAGAAAGAGGATACTGAGGGAATAAGTTTTTAAGTGGCAGACGTAAACTAAGTCAAGATAAATAAATGATTCAATTAATTACAATCATAAGATTTTTGTCATACAAAATTCATACTAACGTAATATTTTCCCACCTCATTTGTTCGGAAAGAATTGGAGAATATTTCGTGAGCAGTATTGATTTCCTCAGTTGTCCACCTTTCGGCATAACCGAAAAAGTCTGTTTGTTCAGTTATAGTATGAAATGCAAGAATATTATTATTTCTTTGTTTATTAAACAGATTATATTTCAACGCGGGACAATTACACCTTACACGAAAAATAGTTTGCGGACAGTGGGATACTGTACTCCATAGCCGGAGTGTACCGCCCAAAGCGGGAAGTCTGATTATATTAAACTAAAACATGATTAGCACTTTTGGAAAACGCAGTTAAATGTATAAGGATCTAATTAAATGTATAAGAATAATTAAAGTTTTGCTTCACCACCTCACACCGGGTGCCGCGCCGGTCGAATGTTTTGCTGCCTGGTTCTCCGAAAGCAACAAACTGCGGTAGCGTCACCGGCACAAGTTAATTAACACACCCTAAAAATTTAAACTATTCGTCCAAATTATCTTTCTTCAATGCAAAAACCGAAGAACCCATTAAATTTGTTGATTCATTTTTACTTACTCGAATTAATCTCTTGTTGAAGTATTTTTATTTTTAATACTTTTATTTTTAATACTTAATTTAGTTTAACCTTTGAAAATAGACGGACGCTGTCGCGGACATTTTTGTAAGACTCTTTGTGACGATCAATATTGCCACTCGTCAATATTTCTAACCGTTTAGGTAGCGTACGCAAATATCTCTCACCGGAGAGTGATTTTGTACCATTTGTATTTCCTAACGTCACAATATATACTAAAAGCCTTTCCTAAGAACATACCTATGAATTAACAAGAATCACATAAGTGGTTTTAAGTTACTAAGAAATTTTAGAAAGTTTGTTAAAGAAATGTAAATGAGATTTTGCAAAGCCCATTCCGTAGTCTTTTTGGAACCCTCATGTAAAATGAGTTAGCTAATTTTAGGAGCTATTGTTTATTCATCATTGCACTACGTTGTGGAGAAACACAAACAACTTCTTCTATATGTACGTGTAGATTAAATGAGACGTGGATTTAAGACGAAAGTGTCATTAAAATAGACACTTCCATTTAACAAACTAACCAGGTTAACAGCCGGCTGACGAAGGCAGTGAGACTCGTAACATAAATAGATCATGAATCACTACTCTAATAATACACATTTTCTGCAACAAGAAAATTATGTGTACAATAAACTAGATAGGTAAACTGAGGATTATAAAATGTGTCGTGTGTTCTGATAATATATTTCCGTTTTTATCACACCAAAGTTCATCTGCCACAGTATCACTGCACGCGTTGATGCAGAAACACCTCAATCATGAAGGGTTTCCGTATTCCGTATTACAGCACTTGTTGAGCGTGTCCTCGCAGGGACGGAGCTGTGAACAGCGAGCAATCGAGCTGCACGGTTGCTTCCGTTGGAGCGAGAAACGAGCGCGAGTGACTGCTGTGCGGCTGAGGGACCTTTTAACATTAGAATGCTGCCGAACTAAAAACGAGCTCGATGAATTCCATCGCATGATCTACGGCTATTTTACTTTTTTTTTTAACTTTTCAACATTGTGGAGTGAAGTGCTATTGGGTCTCTGGAACAAGTTTGGAACCGATTCTAATGTGTGACATATTTACGACTTTATAGTAAGCATTATTATTTCACATAAAAATTATCGTACACAATTTCTTTCACATATATTCAAATTTTACTCATGGTACATTTAGATTGTTAGTGAATAGGAAACTGTCGAGGGAAAATCGTAGGTTAGGATTCTGACTGAAGTGGACAATTTAAAAGGGATAAAACCAATGATAATTATAATCCTAAAAAATTTAACAGTAAGGCTTTTAAATTGTCTCCCAAAGTAATTGGTGTAACCGTTAAATATATTAACAAGTGCGAGTAAAAATATTACATTATAACTCGTTAATCAGATACTAACATTCACCAAAAAAATTTCAATCGTCGAGTTTACTTTTTTACTTCATTTTCCTTAAAATATACGAGACCAATTCACGTTACATGAACAATAATGTAACAAATGTTCCAGATTTGCATATTTCGCTCTTAGGTATTGACGAAAAGTGTTCATAACATTTTAGTGAGCCAATGTTGCCATTCTCTGTGAAATCGGCGAAAAAATATTGTAAGAAAAAATGTAATAACTAAGTGAAAGAAAAAAGATCGAATTGACATATTTGCTTTTACTTTCTCATACACGTAGTATATAGAAAGTATTGTAATCGTGAAAAAAATTCGAAAACGAGATTTTTGCGGAAATATCTGTTTTGGAGACCCCTGATTCCGAAAAAGTGGTTTGTGGCTGGACGTACGTCCGGTCCGTCAGTACGTCTGTATGTCCGTCCGGTCCGTCCTTCCGTCTGTGCGCAGCACTCCTGACCGAATGGTATTTTTTTTCCTTTTTCGTGTTTATGGTAAAATTTACTTCTGACATATGCACGTGCTTTCAATTTTCTTTTTACTTGAACACAAAGGGTACTTCACATGAAGATCAAAGTACATTTTTGAATATTTTTCAAAAACGGCTCCAGCGATTTTGCTTAAATTTTCTGTACGTAAAGTACAATTAGTATGCATTGCATTCGCTTTAACGGTAAATAAATATTTTGAATAATTATTTTACTTTCATATCTCTAATAAATGACACCATGAAGTTGAATTATTGGCTTTGAGCCTGACGAAAATGTTATAGTTCATTTGTTTTATCGTGTACGTTCATAAGAAAATGAGAAAAAAAATCGATCACTTAATTTTGTCAAAAATATCTGTTTTGGTGGTTCCTGATTCCAAAAGTGTTGTTTTTAAAATAACTCCAATGCCAACCAAAAAACATAGTTTATTTTACTTTATTACTTTCTCATATACGTAGTATATAGAAAGTATTGTAATCGTGAAAAAATTCGAAAACGTGATTTTGGCGGAAATATCCGTTTTGGAGCCACCTGATTCTGAAAAAGTGTTTTTTGGCATAACGTCAGTCCGTCTGTCAGTATGTGTGCAGCTATTCTGTGTAAATGGATGAACCAATTTAATTCGCATTTTGTATTACGATAGATTTTACTTGTTGTCGAGGCACGTACTCTGATTCTTTGTATGCTTAAAAAAAACGATACTTCACATGAAGGTCAAAGTACTCTTTTTAATGTTCTTCAAAAACGGCTCAAACGATTTTGCTTAAATTTTCTGTACGTAAAGTACAATTAGTATGCATTGCATTCGCTTTAACGGTAAATAAATATTTTGAATAATTATTTTACTTTCATATCTCTAATAAATGACACCATGAAGTTGAATTATTGGCTTTGAGCCTGACGAAAATGTTATAGTTCATTTGTTTTATCGTGTACGTTCATAAGAAAATGAGAAAAAAAATCGATCACTTAATTTTGTCAAAAATATCTGTTTTGGTGGTTCCTGATTCCAAAAGTGTTGTTTTTAAAATAACTCCAATGCCAACCAAAAAACATAGTTTATTTTACTTTATTACTTTCTCATATACGTAGTATATAGAAAGTATTGTAATCGTGAAAAAATTCGAAAACGTGATTTTGGCGGAAATATCCGTTTTGGAGCCACCTGATTCTGAAAAAGTGTTTTTTGGCATAACGTCAGTCCGTCTGTCAGTATGTGTGCAGCTATTCTGTGTAAATGGATGAACCAATTTAATTCGCATTTTGTATTACGATAGATTTTACTTGTTGTCGAGGCACGTACTCTGATTCTTTGTATGCTTAAAAAAAACGATACTTCACATGAGGGTCAAAGTACTCTTTTTAATGTTCTTCAAAAACGGCTCAAACGATTTTGCTTAAATTTTCTGTACGTAAAGTAAAATTAGTATGCATTACATCCGCATTAGCGGCATTTCGCTTGAAAGTTTGGTATAGACGTAGTAAAATAGTTTCTGTCTGCTACATTTACGCATTTGTTTACTATTTCAAGAATCTTTAATATTATTTAACATTAATGAAACAGAGGTAGGATAAAATAATATTCTGAATATTTATCTTACTTTGAAAGCTCTAATAAAAGACAAAGTCAATAATTCAATTTATTAGTGAGTCCGACGAAAATGTTAGTTATAATTCATCAAACTATCATATATGTTTGTTAATGAATATTTTTCAATCTTGCTTTTATTACTTACTTTTATTGCGCAAAATTTGAAGTTTGTCAATGGAGTATATGTTTGTCATTGTAATATGTTACTTTTAAATGGAGAACACAGGAATGTCTGCATCATATGTCTCTCGTGAATCTTCCACCCACGTGACCCATAGGCAGTGGTCGTAACCTCACATCCGGTGACGGTGCATTTTTTCGCTGCATAAGTTTACGTGTCAGATGTGGCCACTTCTTCTTTTACCAGATTTTCTTGTTAAATTGACGAAATAGATAAGGAGCGTTACGAAATAACACGAAGTTAATAAAACAAACAGTATCACCTATTTAACCGAAATTAATAATAGATACAATTAATGTTTATTAATATACTTTTGAAATTTCAAATTGAAAAAAATTAACTCTTTAAGTCTTAATTAATTTATATAAGAATATTTATGGTCTGCTTGCTTTATTCTCGCGTTAATAATATTATACTTTTTTTTCTATTTATTAGAAAAAATATCTCTTTTGAGAAATAATATAATTCTTATTGATCTTATCTCCCCCAAAAACGAAAGAATAGAATTTGTATATTAGAGATTCTAGTAAAATATTTCTTTGATTAACTTTTTAAGCTAGGTAAAATGGAGACGACCAAAATATAGAGAAACAAGTTAAAATCAACCCTCTCCTAACAGAATGCTTTAATGCCGCTCTCTAGTCCACACTGGGAAACGTATATTCGAAATTGGAATGGTTTTGCATCTCTAGTTTAATGTAATGTTTCGAGCATAAAGCCCAGAAAATGTATGATGTGAGTGATGAACTTCTATAAAAATAATCACGGATAGGAAATTTAAAAATATAATAATAATAATAATAATAATAATAATAATAATAATATGGCTTGATGTTATATAATAACAGTCGGGGAAATTGATATTATGATATATAGTTTTACTATTTTTTCAATAATTTGTCGTAACACCAGGCAAATCGATGGTTATTAAACACATACATTCTTTTCGGCGTTGTCCATGGTATTTTGAGTGGTTTTTTTTGATGTGGCATGTAGGAAATGGAGTATTCTACCATTTTCAATTATTTGGATTTAATAACGGTTTCAACAAAACACCTTAAATTTGTAGCCAAATTTATTATTAAGCACCACAAGTTGTAACATCAAACAAGAAACCTATGATTATTTTTCCATAATGTTTCATTATCAATAAAGGTGTTCAATCAGTTTTTTGTATTTCTTTTAAAATCATGTTTGCTACTTACATCATCTTCAATTTACATCTCTCAATTGTTGGAAATTTGTTTATCAATTCCAAGAAAAATATTGAAATTGATTGCGCCGTACCCCAGAGAAAGGACTTCACGTATTTTGACCATGTATCACCAAAAGGTAACTAAAGGACATAAAAGTAAAAAAAAAATCAAATGTTTTTGTGAATACTGTTTCTATCGTTTCCTTTTAACGATTTTCTTTCAGAGTACCGGCTTATCTTGATAACATCAGTACACCCAATATTCCTGGCAAGAAACTCCTTATGATACATTTAATACACATAAATCGAGCTCCGTTTAATACATGTGCGAACACATACAGGATCGGGAGAACTCGTGGAATAAAAAAGGAAATAAAAAATTAGTAAATGATTAAAGATTGTCGATGTCGGTTGATACGAAGTGCGCGGTCGACTTTATACACCCTAGTAGTACCCTTGCATGATAAAAGTGGCTGATAAGCAGAAATTATAGCAAGAGGAGGATGAAGAGGCATGTAAATAACGTGGGAGCGAAGAGAAATAAAAAATAATAATAAATTTTTTGTCAAAAAAGCAGTACAAATTGCATATGACCACGTGGAGGACAATAAACTAATTTACTCTCGGGAAGCAAGCAAGGAACCATCCCATCAATTCCGATCAAGGGCCCTAAGGCAGAGTCGGATTGAAAAATTTCAGAAAAAATTCCTAGAGAAGATAAAAACTTAGCAACAAGTTATAATACGAATAAAATATCAACATGTTTTTAATTCAACACAAAAATTTATTTTACATGCAGGAATTATTATCGAACTATATATTATTCTGAGTATAGTGTTTAAAAATTATAAGAATTGAAATAAAACAAAATTCGAAATTCCATGTTTGCATTAACGCGCCGCTAGACAAAAGCCTAGAGAAACTGTAAGAAAAATCCGCATCTACCCGAAGGAAAACCGAAGCAAAAACCCGGGCCAGGATGGGGTACCGTGCAAAAGTTGAGTACACATAAAACTAAAGTAATATGAATCATAAAATTAAACATCATCATGAAAGAAAATAGTTTTTGAAATTGTTTCAAGTTATATTAAAAGCAGCAATGACGTGATAAAATACAAGACGGATTTAACTTTTATTAAAATCAATAAATTCTACTACATTGTAGAAGCACTGGTGCATGAGGTAGCTTTCAACCGCGGATTCGAAGAGATTCAATTTCATAATGTCTTTTATATTCTTGGGCAGGGAATTATATAGAACGATTCCCCAATGATATGGTCCTTTTCGGCAAAGAGTGGTTGACACTCTAGGCCGGTGAATATTATTACTATTGCGAGTATTGTGTTCGTGAACGAGACTGTTTCGTATGAAGCAAGGGTGGCACTTCAGTTAAATATGTTAGGAAACACCCCTTCCGATAAAGAACTATTAAACATATTTATGAGTGGATTTAATATAGCGTGAGACGAAAATTTAACAATAAACTCGGGTATAACACCTAAGCATGTGTAAAAAGTTTTTAAATGAGCTGATGATTTTCATGACTTCACTGGCGATAGTTTCAGAAGTGAACATTGAATTGGGTTAATGGGTGGATATTATTGGAGGACATTGATTTTCAGATATTGAGTTCGTTATTTTACCTACTTCTGAGAAGTAAGAATTACACAAATTTGCCATGTCCGATAATACAATTGTATTTCTTGGTGTTAATTAACTTGCGCTTTATGGGGAAATTAGAGTTGTAATATTATAGGAATATTGAGGTAAATACATTGAATTTGTCGTCGGTGTTTTGGCAATTGTAAACATTTTTCCATATTTCCTCACGCAAATAATTTATAAATATGGATAGATTTTTCATTAAACTCTCTTGAAAATTTGTAATGGATTTTAAGTGGCTTTAGTTCATCTTTAATAGTCAATACTTGAGCAAGGTGATCGCTGTATCGGGCGATAAACACTTCAGAGAAATACGAGTTTCCTTTGTCGACGATAATTTGATCTAGCAATGTTTGAGATAAACCGATGACGCAAGTGGGATCGTTTATCGTAGTAATAAGGTTGAAGCAGTCGATAAGATTCTTGAATGGATTAATGGGCGAATATGCAGTCAGATGAACTCAGGAAATCGATATGGAAATCAGCACATATAACGATAATTTAGTAGATTTATGTGTAATATGTTTTAAAACAATTTCGAAGTTCCAAAAAAATATGTCAAGATCTGATTGAGGAAGTCTATAAATACACAAAACAATAATACTGATGTCGCTATCTACGCAGAAGTTCTACACACAATCTACGCAGACGTTCTCGTAGCCTGGCTGTGGAGAAGATAAAATATCATGACGAACGTAGATACACGTACCTCAGTGGGGATTTTTCCTTTATAATTTTGCCGACAGTACGAACTTGCTAAATAATAATTAGATATAGCAGTATTATTGATCTTGTTAGTTGAAAGCCAATGTCATGTGAGGCATAGCAAATCGAATGGATTTTCGTGTACCAGAATTTTAATGTCTGTCAATTTATTTGAAAGGGATTGGACATTATGATGAAATATAATTATTTTATTTTCGCAAAGAGTTTGTGATTCACGAGCAAACGGAATCGACGTTAGATTGTGGAGAGGAATTTGAATTTGGTACAGCTTCTATTTCCGGATCAAGCCCGCACACCACTGTCCCCGAACGCCACCTTCGAGTACCATATCGTACACCTGGGTGCAAGTTGTAACTGTAAAGGAGGAGGAGGAAAATGTGAGATCAGATGTGTAGCTAGGAGAGAACCGAGGTGATGTTTTCTAGACTGTCTCAGGTGTAAACCGTGCTGGGTAAAGTCCTTCGCAGTCAGGTGTGGCTGCAAATAAAAAAATGTGATTTTTGTGTCTGTCAGGTGATGTTTTAGGGAGATGTTTGCCAGGTTAATTTCGTAGTTTCTTTCTGAAACGTTGAAGTGTGGAGGCAGGCTAGGGAGTACTATGTTTGTGTGCTGAGAGGCTGTTTTTAGTTTTTGTAGAAGTTTAGAAGCCTTGAAAAGATTACCCAATTTAATATCGTTCTGCCCACCTATGATGATTACTGTGAATCGCTCTGTGAGTGTTTTAGTGTAGGTGTCCAGTTCTCGAATAACTTCAGCCAAACGAGCGTTTGGCTTAAAGAAATCGGAGACTGAGAACCGACTACGAAGCAATCCACGCAAAACGGAGGACATCTGACGACCGTGCGAATCAGTTAATATGAGTACGTTTGATTTCTACGTGGAAGTGTTGGTTTCATCTCTGGGTACTTTACGTGGTTTTAGACGGCTTTGCTTACAAGTGCATGGTTTGTGAACGGGGTTGGGTATTCGTCGGGAGGGGTGAAACGAGTAAGGGAGGAAACTGGGACATTTCATCTAACACACTAAACCTATACTGAGTGAAGAGTTGTGGTTGTGCATGTATCGTTGGTCTAACCGGGTGTTAGCGAGAATTCATGACTGTAGTCCTACTGCCGATCGTGTTCTTATTGGCCTCTTGCAGTGCACTGATCCGTGTTGCAATATAACGCGCCAAGTCCTTGAACACTTTGTGAAGATCAGCTTCGAATTCGTTAAAGAATGCGATTGTGTCCATTGTTGTGAGTAGGTTAGCAACTTAGCGACAAAAGCAAATGAGAATACACGAAACCTGACAACACTGTATGAAGGACATTAATATAATAATAATTGTTTTACTACTGTAATTACAAATTAGATATTATATAAATAAACAAAAAAATACGTCGACTAAAATGACAAATAATTATTTAAGACAACAACTGGAGGTTAATTTAATTCGATAATAACTACTCTATATTATGTTAAATTATTTAGGTTGACAACTTGAGGTTAATGAATTTGACAATAACTACTCTATATTATATTAAAATGTAAATAAATAAGAGAAAATCAAGAAAATCGAATTGTAAAATTATGTAATAATTCTATGAAATTATGACGACGAAATCGTGGGTGCAACAATGAGGAAGGATTTATTTGAATGTTTAATAATCATGTGACAGAATAGGCATGAAAAAATCTAAATTCACCCTAATATTTAGTCCTGATGTACCAAGAAACTAAAATAATGATTCCGTTTGTAATTCCGTAAACGTTTTAGAAGCACTGAATGAAAACAATTCGAAGTATGTTAGGTCCGTTAGGTTTGATAAACTTTAGGAAACGTTTTTAATGCTATTTTTCCAGTTAACACACACAAAGCAAACAAATTAAAGTGCAAAACAAACAAATTAAGGCCTACAATAACGGTAGGAACTAAATACATCAACTTAATCAGAAAACATCGAGAAAAATAAAATAATTGGGAAGATTAAACTGAAAAATACGAAGAGCTCATTCACCACCGTAGCTCACGCGAGGAGCAGGTTAGCCAACTAAATACATAGTAGGAATCGATTTAAAGTAAAAGTGATACTTTTAATACGTTGAAGAACATCAACGTAAAAGAGGTGCTCAACAAATATTTATGAATTTCTCATGCGTAGGTATGTCTGTATTACAGAACAAAGAGAAAAATTTCGAACGAATGATAACTTTCTACGGTTTAAAGATCATCATAATCATATCCTTTTGCCACCAGAATTATTTCAATTAAAGATGTTCCATGCAATAGAAAAAAATGTGACACGAATTAAAAATAAAGTTGCTGGACCATAAAGACGTTCCATTCTATGACGTTTTATCACTTTTTTTCTGAAATATAATGTAATTGTTTAAAAACAACTAACAAACATCCATAATGTTAAACATCTCATACAGCGTTGAAGTACTGTTATGACCCATTAAGTTCAGAACGTGTCATCTCTTCCTACAAAAATATACTCACATCTCATCGAATAAAATCAAACACCATGACCTGTAATCCTAGATGATAACAGTTCGTATCCCCATAAACACCGTCCATAAACACCCGAAAGCTTTCTGTTCTCCTCTTACCTTAGGTATTTACACAAATTAAAAATCTTAAAAGCAATAGCCTTTGGAGACACTATTCGCGTTATTGGAAATACGCACCAACGGTCGGACTAATTTCTAGTTATCCTTATTCCCGCATTTACGGAATTTGAAGACACTATTAATACACGACGGTTGTCAGTTTTAATACAAGAAATGTGAGTTAGCATGTGTACAGGAGATTTGCATATCCGATTCTATTTTGTTTAAATATGGTAGACAAATCAAAAGGATTTTTATCATGGATTGGATTTACAGATGCTTCGAAGTTAATATTAAATTTAAAATTTTAGAGTTCAAATAAGTTCATTTAAAATTCCCTTCAAAAGAAGTGTTATCCCAGTAAAATATTGCTGACTAAAATCATGTTTTGGCATATTTTTGCTACGTTACCTACAATATCACCTAAAATCTCCATCACTAATAGTGTACCTAAGGGGTCTCAATCCCCACAGAACCATCCATCTTATTCATGCGTATTAACGATAACATTTTACTAGCCGATAAAGAGAAATTTTTGAGGTAGATGATTTAAAGAAGAATCTCTTCTTTAATTCAAAGAAATTGTGTAATGTAATGAAAATAATAGTTTAGTATTGAATGAGTAATACAACTAATGTAAGTACATATATCCGACTATGGGAAAATTGCATGGTCCTGAGAAGATATTTAACAACTTAGAGGGATTTGTGAATAAGAGTATGAAAAATGCGAAAGATAAATTGTGGCAGAGAGAATGCAGCAGAAAGCAACCGAGTACAATGTAGTGTGTCAATATGCTGGGAGTGTAGGATGACACAAGGATCTAGGAAGAAGAATGAAGTGTCATCGGTAAAAGGAGTGGTTGCTGTAATACAAATTTCTCCGGGATGATGAATTGTTTTGAACTATGAAAAGGAATTGTGGGGTAGATTGAACGAAATACGAGCGAACTGTAACGCAAAATATAAACAAAACTTAATCATGAGTACAAAATCAATATATATTTAAAACACATTGTAAACGTATATGCATTCTTCTCATCATAAAAAACAATACAATAATCTATTCGCTTTTTAAAAATTTATTTTGACTTTAGATCCTAGATCACCCTGCCTTTATCAATGTCATTACAGGATTCGGTTTTTATTTATTTCAATTTCCAAACTCTCTTTTCTTATCTCTTGATATATCACTCCTTTTTTATTCTGTCCTCCTGGGGTATATAAGATATTTAAGAAAAAAGTAGGACTCCAAACAGCATATAACTTGCAATGAATATATTAAAATTTATGACCTTCGAAAGAAAAAAATAATGTATTGTGACTTCTTTTTCGAGGGATCAGGGGAAAAAAAGACTGGAGTCCATTTTTGATTTTTCGTGAGAAGAGTTATTACCTACTAACATTTAGTACTATCAGGTTACATTTGAAAACCTGATTTATAAAAAAAATAGATCCAATTTTCGTAGACACCTCAGAATTAATAGTACGAAGAGTACTTACAGCGCCAATATTTCGAAATCAGATTAGATGGAAATGTTTTATTTAGTTCCGGAACTCTGCATTTACTGTCTACCGCTACCACCACCACAAAAATGCAAGTGATACAACTTTGTATCGCTTGCGTTATCGAACTTGGTAACGGAAAATATTTCAGCCAATCCTACACTGATATCAAAAAAAGTAAATAAATAATGCAGATAGATCTAATAAATATTACGTTAAGTGTAAATTTTGTTTGGTCGAAGTTGGTATATTCCGTTTGGATGGCATGAAGGAAATAAAATTTCGAAACGAACTCTTTTGCAAAAGAGAAAAGAAGACTCAAATGGTTGTTCCAGAACGAAGAAACTCTTGCGAGGGCAGAGAATGTTCGTATTCAGTGGGTACGTGCAGGGACTGTCGACTGTCAAGCACGCAGCGCGACGGTCGCACTAATCTAGTTAGTGGTAACGATGGCACATTTCCTAGCCACTTCTCTCATCGCTAACGTCATCTCCATAACTGCTACCAACACCATTTACGTCATCATCACCACTACAACCTCCGTCGTCACCGAATCTTCAGCAGAGTCATCGTGGAACCCGATTGCATCGTCTTCGCCTCGACACCTTGTCTCTACGCGGTCGTCCGTTTGCCCGGCGTGCGAGGCCAATTTTTTAAAATTATCCGCGAGGGAAGCAGGCGAAGCACACTTACGTAAATTGCGCCCGCGATGGACGTTGGCGGGGTGATGAAGACTACGTGAATTGCTGGAGGGAAAAGACAAAGAGCGAGGAATGAAGAAAAAGTTGTTCGGCAGACAGTATCTGCACCAAGGGAATGGAAAGTTTTATACTTCTCGTGTGTGATGAGCAATGGTCAGTTCTCTCAGGAAGCCAACGTGCGCAAGTGGGACACAATAGAATCAATAAATATGTGCAACGCCATTACAATATAAACGTAATAGAATTATAGAAGTTCTTCAAGATGTTTGGATAGTTATGTAAATGAAATTGCGAAAGCTGTCATTATCTTGATGAGTTGAAGTGACTTCGTTGCATTACCAATCTAGAGCGTCAAAGAGATTAAACGAAAATACACATTAGATAATTTTATTGGAAGGGAATTGAATGGCATAAACAAATTACATAATATTTCAATGAAAATACATTTTTCTTCATAGAATGTTGTGATATTTTAAGGAAGTTTAGTATTACCGTCTTATTGTTTTCTATTTTCCTCTAATTTTAGTACATTTATTGGTTTCTAATTAGAGGAAAATAATTATTTTGATTTCTACTAAAATATAAAAAAATTGTAGACATTCATTCACCATCGGTCTACATAATTTAAAAGCATTTCCTTGATTTATAAATTACTTAACAAATTTATTGATGATGCGGTGGCAATAATGTCTAATTTCAAAATGAAAATTTGTTGACATTTATTTCAAGAGTTACTTCTCCGATCAGTATTATTCATAGATTAACGCAATATGTATCAATGTATTCAATGGTTCTCAAACTATGAATCGCGATTCCGAGGTGAATTGCGGTTATATGTAAGAGACATGTATTTATCGTGAAATATTACCCTATAACTTTGAAAAATAATTTTATAAGTAAATCAGCTGAAAATGTTTACCCACATTTTTATGAATAGTATATTTTAGATGGTGAAAGTTTGAGAAAAAGTTGTTTCTGTTGTTGTACTAGATGATCGATGGCATTTGATATCTAAAACTGAGTGAATCAACATCATCTTACAATTACTAAGTTGGAATAGATTATTTGGAGAACAAACTTAAAAAGTGTACCTAACGATACCCAGTTATCATAAGATATGAACATTACAATTATATCATGATAATACAAAGCTCATGATATCATTGTATTATCTTCAAATAATATTTGGTTTTTCATTTCAAGACATAATAGATTTAATGTTTTGAGTAATAATTTACAGCATAAAGTGTAAAGCATAAAAAGTTCAAAATCATGGCAATATTTGGAAGGTCTATATATCTTAAGAACAATTTCCCACTAGATCCCTTACTACAATAGAAAATCAATCGAAAAAAAATTTGTCCAAATATCTGTGACGGAAGATAAAGATCGTAAAGATATGGATAAACGACAAGATAATTAAGTGCTATTAAACGAAGCAAATTGCACACTTTACATAACATTTCTGTTACCCTGCGGAAATAATGAGCTGTATTTTTAAATTTCTATAGAAGTAACGACTTAACAAAACAATTTTGAAATGAATACGATACTTGTATATCATACAATATATTTTGACTTTCTCCTATTAACTTCATTTTTTACATCTTGAGCACGATAAATAACCCAACATTTGTGAACTCATTTTGAATAATCGAAAATGTGTGGTAGAAATTAATGAATGCATGTTTAAAAAAAGGTAGTTGCGGGGGAAGTAAAAAATATCAGTTTACAATACAAAGATCATTCATGGGTATAAATATCAAATTATGAAGGTTTTTGACTCCAGTATGTGTAAACAGAAGGGTGTGAGATGTAGATGTGGAGCAATGAAGTTAGAATAGTGGAAGGGATCAGATGCTTGGAATGAAAACACAACTCTAGATGGATGGGGAGGGTTCGGAGAAGCCCGCGTCCGGATGGAGAGTAAAGGGAAATCACCCTTGAGAATAAGAGAAACGATGGAGGCCGGAGATGACAGTGGAAGTTTTCGGAAATGGTGGCGGAATCTCTTTACTCCCAAGTTCGCGAAGACGACTTCTTAAGCGTATACTAGACGCTGTTTGGAAGAAATCCAACAACGTCGCATCCTTGATATTCCTTCACCATTAGCCATCCCTTTGTGCACCCAGAGGATTTGCGAAACTGTTAGTTCAATTGGAATTAATTTACATCATTTCTGTTCACTACATTGCTTATTCTCAGAGCCGCCTTAAAAATCGACTCAATCGACATAAAAATTATATAAGCTATTACTGGTAACTTCAGATTTTTAAATAAGGTACGGTATATACTTCAAAGAAGAACCAAAAGAGCTACAAATCTTTGTTTTATAAATGAAATCATTCAAACAGCATACAACTTTGTACTGCAGTTAACTCATAAAATTCGCACATTAAAATAACAATAACGTATTTTCTTATATGTAAACATTTTTTTTACTATTTTTAAATATGAATAAAGGAAATCCATATCAAATATGAATTCGAGGATGGTAGCTATCACATTCACAAGAGTTCTGTGACTGTTATGCAACCCGCGAAACTGCGCTGTGCTGCGGTTAATTATAAAGGAGTTATGTATTATAACGAGTTATGTATTATGTATAAAGGTTAATTATAAAGGAGTTGAATTTCACTACAAACTGACTGGAACATCAACTCTTGAAATATGGTAAGACACTGTGGAACTGATTTTTGAAATAATTTGAATAGTCTCTTGTACACATGCAAAATAAGAAGCAACTTAGTACACTGAAATTAGACGAAAAACTGGTCCTTAGGGGAAACTTCGTAAAGATTTGAAACTTGGTAATTAGGTGTAGAATGTAGTAATGTTTACGACTATTAACTCTCCCCCCAATTTTTCGGAGTCAGATTCCCCTAAAAGTTACCCCTAATGTGCACGTTCTCGGTTTTTACCGTTTTGACGCCAAACTGTTAGGTTTTCAAGAAAGTTGTTTATATAAAAAATATTTCTTATTACATTTTCTACAAAAAAGGTGATGACCATTTTTGAGTTGAGTCCAGTGGTTCGTGAGATATAAGCTTTACAATCAGGGGGTAGTTTTTAAAATCACAATTTCTTCATCATTTTTTTGATAAAGGAATGATGCTTCTGACATATTAGGACCTCGAAGGACCAATGTATCAACATATAGTTATATGCGCAACGAAACAGCAGCTTCAATATGATTTTCCATCTAAAAACTCGGGTTTCAGTTAGAATGGAAGGTGACCGAGTATCCCGTACATATTTCGTGAAATATTCCTGAGCGCACATCTTTAGCGTTGCATCTGCGCGAGGACGTCCACGATCTGTTGTCGTTTCCCAGGGCTTCACAAATGTATGTTGATCTGTTTTAACTCGTACACTACACGTGACTCCCAAACATTTTGGGGAGAGTTAATAGTCGTAAATAATACTACATTCTACACCTAATTACCAAGTTTCAAAACTTTACGAATTATTTCCCCCATTTTTTCTAATTTCAGTGTACTACTTCCAACAATTAAGAAAAGAAAAAAATATATGTTACATATTTAACATTTTCGCAAGAATAATGCCTGTTGACTCAATGATTTGTCTGAAAGTGCACACACAAATGTAATAAGTACGTAAAATGTTATTATAATTACAAAAAGCATTATTGAAATGAAATTATGAAAATATAGGAAAGTAGATAAATGAACTAAGTTTATTTATTTAATGAATAATCATGTTTGACATCGAATCTGTCCTAAAAAAGTAGCTCGATTTGGTCATTTACATCGTACATTTTTTTAAATTATAGTATTTTAAAATAATGTTGTACGTATTATAGAGCACAGATAATTTAGTAGGAAGGATATCGATTTTCTTTTCAAAATCCTGTTCTGTATAATTTACTTTTTCCTATAATTTTATTTGAGCAAACATGTTCACATGTCATTAAATCCTCTGCCATCTATTGCAGTCCACATATATTTGGATGCCTAGTTTCCTGGCGTATTTGACGATTCACCAACATTTGTCCTCTGGTTGCACATTTGCTATTTGCTTTTACTGTTGCTTCTGTGTCCACATGCTTACAGCACGATCATGTTGGCTATTCCAAGTCTACACCACCTGCTGGCAGTTTTCAGAGCGTGCTTTCTTAGGGAGAAATATGGCATTCTAACATTCATTAGATCACTTATAAATGCTAAAAATGATGTCCTTTGTACTGAAAGACAAAATATTTTTTATAATCTCTTTTGTCTTAAATCAAGATTTTAACGTATTTGTTCCTAATATTTACGAATTAATTTTAATGTCACAAAATTGTTTTCTTAAATTAACCACTGTTATAACAGTACGAAAATTTGATTTCGGAAAAAAATAAAAAAATCTTTCAAAATAAAAAAGGATTGAAACTGGTTCAATGACATTTTGAAATTCAGTATTACCATTCAAAATGATTTCATGAAGTACATGTTTCAATCATCCGAATTGTCTGGAATCGCTTATTCATAAACGATGTTCAAATCCGAAATATTTCAATAGTAGACTTAAGAAACGTCGATTTTGTTTCTTTAGTGCTTAAAATTAGTAGCCAAGATGGATTAAATTTNATTTTGTTTCTTTAGTGCTTAAAATTAGTAGCCAAGATGGATTAAATTTGATGGTTAAAGAAAGCGTGACGTAAGCAATGATGACCATAAATAAGCAAATTAGGAACTGTATCAAAGAAGAAGACTAGTCTTTCTCTAGAATTCTTTGATACGTTCAATGACATCCTTCCCGTAAATCATCTTCTAATCGGAGTCTATGGGCTAATTCCTTCACGTTCTGGTCAGCTGTATTGTTGAACATATAATATATGCAAGAAAAATTGTTTTTGTTGGAATATAGTTGTATAATTATTTTTTTGTAGTTTGTGTTGACTTGAATATAAAGAATATTGTGTACTTAACAATTGTTAGCAAATGTATGCAACAAATATTCTAGGTAGACTCCAAAGATCATATTTGAAATAAGAATCTGTCAAAGACCATTAGTCATAACAATAGGGTTCACATTTTCTCTTCTGTGTATAAATACTTTAAAAAAATCATTTTCTTACGTGTTTTAAAACATATTACGTAACACTACTAATCCTATTGCATCAGGATCAGAGAATAGTTGCAAAAATAATCAAATTGTTAGTATTAAGTAAAATTAATTATTAAGAACTAGGAATATTTTGATAATGTGAACTTGAAAAAATTATTTATTGGTCGTGATATGAGTATAAGATTTCCGTTCAAGTTATTTAAGAAAAACACCAACAGAGGTATCTGTTGTAATTGTAGCGAAATATACCTTCTCCTTGGCATTGGGGAATATAATCGTAGAATTGAGGAAATTAAACATTTAAGTAAATGTTGTTGCGAATTACTTTTTATATTTTTCTCCATTATGTGAACATGCTTTTCTATACCATGTAGCACGTTTCTCCCGTACTGAAAATTCAGCTTATATTCATTTCAAAATGATATTCAGATTTACCACTTCTCGATTTCATGTCATCATCGGACAATTCCCTCACTCGACCACAAATATGGTTCCACGCAAACCCAAATCCATTATAAATTTCAAACACCGAAGATCGTCGTCTAGCCTATTTGCTAGTATGGCCGCAGGTGTCGGAGTTCCGTCTGCACGCTGGCAGATGGCATCTCGGTAGCGGTGATTCCCCGCGGGCGGTTCGCGTATGAACAGAGGAGATGCACCGTCGCGATAGGACGACGCCAGCGCTCGTTAGGCGCTACTAACGGCGTAATGACCGCCGCTCAGAGAGCTTACATAATTCAGGGGCTTCGCGCAGAGGAAAGAAGAGCGCGTGCACACAAACACAAACAGCAGCAACGCGCGAGGCATCCGGTGAGAGGCGAATCACCGAAGGGAGGAGGACACAGGTGGCAATGGGAAGAGAAAATGTGGCGACGGTGTAAACCAGTAACAAACAACTCTAAATGGGTAAAACGGGAGGAGATTTGGAAACAGAAATTAGAAGTTGACTTTTCATGGAAGCAGCTATTATATAAATTGAAATATTACTCGCTCATTATTCAAAGGAAAGAGAGTTCAATTTTCTATCAGTGGAACTTCAAAGAAATTCACATTTAGGGTCTTCGTAAATTCAATTAAGAAAAGCAGAAACCCTATTTAGGAATGTTTACACTGTTTAGGAATGTTTACACTGTTTAGGATTGTTTACACTGTTTAAGAATGTTTACATCTGTGAAACTTGTTAATAATGTCAACCAGCATTGCAAGTATTCCTAACACTGATGTAATACGGAATGGATTGGTCTATTCGTAGAAGTATATGAAGACGACGCCATAACTAGTGTCGAAACGTAATCCATTGTAACATTTTTTTTCGATGTAATTTTAATCAGTAGTGTCTGTAAATATTCGTAGAGATCTTCATTCAACGAAAAAATTGAATTAGACTTATATAAATTATATAATAAGCCTTCATCTATAACACAATACTTAATAAAAGAGCGTGTTTTGTCATTAACATTGAAAGAAAACAAACAAATAAAACCAAGAGAAAAGGGCCATTATTTCCTTTGTGGGGGAAAATACTCTTAGATAAATTCTTGAACATCAAATAACTAAGAATAATAGTACTATAATGGAATTAATAACCTAGCATTAAGTAATTTACCCCGAAAATGAACTGGGTATGTAATAATTTCGCAGCAAGGCTTACGAGTGTAAGCTGGTTCTCGCACTACATCTCTTCCACTGCATTACACGACTCCATGGGACGTCGGCGAGCGCGCACGGACAAAGAACGTGGCTGGCTCTCGCTTCCCCTTGCGGCCAAGTCTGAGGCACGCTTCGCCGTGTGAAAAGCAGCCAGAGGCAATGCGCTAAGGGTTGGCGGTAGTGCGCGGTGACAATTCTGCACGCTCTCTTTCCTCCCTTTTCGCAAACGGCTCTTGTATTTCTATTTTCACTAACATCATACCCCTGTCCCAGTCCCTTTTATTTAATTTATTTTTTTATTGATGTAGTCATGCTTACTTTATAAGAGTTATTACATGATTATCGTCTCAAATTCTGTGTACTCTTTCTGCCTACTAATTTCTTGGGACTATTGATACAGTAGACTCTGCGCAGGTACTCCACTATCTACATTTTCAGTGCTTCTTTAATTTCCTATATACAATACCTCCTATTTTTCTTTAATGTCGATCATGGTATGTGATATATCTGTTACCAGTTCAGTTGTCTTCATTCGCCTCAGATATCTCGACCTCTCTTCACTATAACATTCACATTTTCATAATTTATGCTCAACTGTCACAACCACATAAAAATGTCCCTGAAACATTTTCGTTATATACTGGAGGGTTGTGATTATTTGCACAGATCGTTTCAAGACAAAACACTATTTCTATCAGTTATTTAGGATTCTTGAGTATAATACTGGTTTTAGTTGGAAATTGTTTTTGAATACTTAAAATCAATTTTTTTACAGAATGATCCAAAAGGAAGTATTTATCAGTAATATTCATACTTGAAATCAAAGTAATATTCATACCTCAAATATTAAAACTTTGCTCCAGTTTTCCACGTCTCGTGGGCGAAGAGAAAACCATAGTTGTCTCACTAAAGATTTAGCCTTGCAGGAATTGAAACAGTCGATAACTCATGGTTCTCTAACATTTTTCACTGTAAGTTGAATATACTTTTTTAGTTTACTACAACATGGTATTATATTTTCTGTTACTTATTTGCATTTTAATCCATAACTTATATTTATTTTCAACACCAGCATGTAATAAATTGTATAAGAAAGTGAAACAATCTCATGCGGCAGTTAGTATTCCGTTAGCTTCGAGATTTCTGTCTTGCATAACATTCTGTCATTCCATTCAACAATTCATTACTCGATTCCCTATAATAAACAATATAATTGATTAATTTACTGGGTATTGCACTTTTTCACACGTAATATTTTTAAATAAGCAATCTCAACTTTTAAAATTGATTTATAATTAATTTTATAGGTTATATTAGTAGGTATTAATATATTTTATAGGTAAATATATTTTTAGGTTTATATGTTTGAAAAATACGTTCACCGGACGATGGCAGCAATATAATGTTGAAGCGTAGGGAAATAAAATAAATAATTGTATACAATAAAGGTCGGTTTTATGATTATAGACGCGAATAATGTCAATGTTAACTTTTCTATTAAAATAAATGGTGGTAAGAATAAACAATGAACTTGAGATATATTTTGTATGAATTAGCAATCTAATACAGTCAAACACATATACCAGGACAGTTCGTAAAAATGTAGTTTTCATCTTGTTCTTTCTTTTCAAACCTACCTCAACCCGGGGTTTATACACAATGATATTTATGATCCGATTAATGATTTAATTTGTGAAGTATATCTTAGAGATCTTATATAGGACATATATTCTCATATAGACACACGATCGTATATAGATATTGAATTCATTCACTTTAAATTAACTCCAGAGCACTACTTCCACATTTCGTACATAGTACAAATACTTAAATACACTTGACAACTTGGAAAAAATTAAAATATAAGAGTTTTAGAAAATCTAGTGAATTTCTTGTTTCAGAAAAGCTCAAAAGTATCGGAGTTAGCATAAACCTTCGTCCTTACGCTCCTCGCCAACACACGTTTTCCCACATATGTTTTCCCACACAGAAGTATTTATAGTTGAGGAACCGTTGTCTTGCAATGATTGTTCCTCAGCTTTACCCAAGTTCTGCGGCTCTGACAAATATCTTCTGTTTCCATGTTAAATCCGATAATCCGATCATGCAACATGCTGTGCGGCTCCTCGTGACCAAACTGCTCTTCGCATGCAAGCTATCTCTCGCGTCCTCTCTTCCTCCTTATGTTTCCCGTCCTTCCCCCTGGCGTGCGACCAGAGTCCCGTGCTTAAGTGACGTCAACGACCCCCCGTGTGCACGAGTGTGGGGCCGCGTCCTGTGTACTCACTTCCTGGATTCCCTCTCCGTTCATCACTTTCCGTGCCCCACCGCTACCTTCCACGCACTCGTCACTTCTACAGAGCGAGATTCTCTAGCGCAATGGAATTCACTCTTGGGAAGCTTTTCGACTCGATTATGAGTTACCGTGTGCAAGGAAGTACAGAAACAGTTCACGAAACAACTCGTCTGAATTTTTTGCGGTTGCATATTTAAGTATTGTTCGCAATACGACAATCACGGAGATACATCTTCCGGACCACACATTTTGTTAATCAGTAAAATAACGATCGCAAGTTCATTTTTTAAGAGTCAAAGTACTTAAGAGTCAAAGTTACACAATAATAATAATAATA
>NNCF01135838.1:0-55421 GCA_002313205.1 Laupala kohalensis | reverse complement strand
ATAATAATATTAATAATAATAATAATAATAATAATAATAATAATACAATGTCTTTATTCCGTGGCGAGGCTCAGGCCATGAGGCCTGCTCTTCCGCTTGACCACTATTTGCATACTTACAATACATACAACATACATATACAATAACATAAAATAATAAAACATTCATACATCATAAAACATATATACATGAATAAACATATATACATAAAACATATATACATGAACTATAACTGAAAATTGCACGATAAATTCTACCTTACGATTATTATTATCGTTATTATTATTATTATTATTACGGTTATTATTTTTTCCCTCGGGTGTGTTCTTGGTATATTGGTCCGTTGCGGGTGTGATAATCTAAGTAGCTGTTCCTATCTAGTATAGTTATTGTAAGAAATTTCTAACTATTAAGTATTCACGTATTAAAAATAATGAATTTCTGCATGATAGTTAGGGTTAGTCTTTTAACAGAGATATTGTCCAAATTTCTCTGAAATAGTTTGTGTAGGTTTCCTCTACCTGAATAATTACAGGAAGAATTTGAGTGTGAGTTTTCCACTCCTGTTGGATTTGAAATGCTAGGTTCTTGTATTTCATGATTTTCCCAGCGTAGGTGTTTTGAATATTGACATTATTGGGGATGGCCTCTTAAATTATATAGCTTATTATCTGTAGGTTATTTATTTCTATTGTCTGAGAGAGTTATGTCAGGTCTGTTGTGTTCTGTTGCATTGGCATGTAATGGGGTTTTGTCAAAGTAACGTTTGTAGTTGTCATTCTCCAACACCGGCTCGGGGAAATAGCGAAAGTAGGGTTGAGAATTAGTTTTCAAGAGATTAGCTAGTCAAGCGAGATTTGATGTAGTATTGAATCTCCTTGCTTATGACGGTGCAGATACTCGTTGGTAATGACTCCTTCCTGAATCGACATCATTAATATGTCAGTTTCTGCAAAGATACCAGCGTGCTGAAGCCATTTGTTTGACATTTCCAAGCCAACATTTTCTTCATGCAGGGTGCTGTAAACTTTTCCATGCAAAGGTTTGTGGACTATTTTCTTTCTTTTTTCTTAGAGTTGGCATTTCTGGTAAAGACGGGGCTAGTTTGAGTGGTCTACATCTTTATGGGTTTCATAAATTTTGCTGATTGTTAATTATTCACAAAAGTTTTGTGAAAGGAGTGAACTTGGCGGTCGTGTACTCCAGTATTGTAAACTAGGCATCTTCCCCTATTTTTCGAGGAACTTCCACAGTGAATGTCTGAGGATGTATAAATCTATACATTGTCATTGTGGTGCGAATGAATCTCTGTAAATTTTGTTAATCAGTCCAGACCAATATAAAATACTAATCGAAATTCCATGAGTGTTAATGGCTTTAATGAGGTTTATCCGTAAAATGTTTTCATTATACTGTGATACTTTTTCTCATTAAATGATATCTTTGAATTTACACGTGATTTCTTTAACAGTTATTTCAGCAATATCTCGAGCTTTCATCATGCCTAGATATTTGAAGAGCTCATCCTCAGTCATGGTTCCTATCTTGCATCCCTTATCAGATTCTTCTGTTTTAATTTCATCTCTTACAGTACTGAGTTTTCTACATTTGTCAATTCCAAATTCCATTTTTATGCTTTCCGAGAAGTCTTCGGTAATTTTAAGAATAGACTGTGTTAGTTATTAGAAGCAGCATATATTTTAATGTCATCCATGTACAGGAGATGGTTTATTGAATGAGGAATTTTCATTTCCTTTTGTGATTGCAAACTCATAGCCAGTTGAATTTAAGAGATTGCTAAGGGGATTAATTGCCATACAAAACCACAGAGCACGAAGACACTCCTTTGAACTATTCCACGTTACATGTGGATCGGTGATGGTCCAATTGATTGAATTTCAGTCATTCGTTTAAGTATTGTTTTCCATTTAAGGATGTTGTGTGACAAGAACTTAATAAGCATGGGATTGGATAATATATTTACATAATGTGAAAATGTCATGAATGAAAGAAATTGAATCAAAAGCTTTTCTATAATCAATGTAAGCTGTATGGAGGTTTCAGATATGAAAGACTGTTGAAAGGCATGTAGTAGATCAGTATCTGGAGGGATTTTTTGTAAACGTTCCTTTTGGAATAAGGAAAGTTTCCTTATTCCACGTCCTGTACAAAAGAAAGCAGGAATAGTCTCAGGGAATTTGATGGCGTTTATTAACAGATCAGCAAATTGAGAGCAAACGGAAGAAAACCTTTTAAACCAAAAATTTGGGATTTAGTCTGCTCCGGGAGACTTCCAGTTGGGAGCTTCTGTTATCTTTCATATCATATACATATATTGTGGGAATTCCATCTGAGGAGTATTAGAGTAGTTCCGGTCTTTTTGTTGGACCTACGACGCAAATCGATCTCGTGCAAGAGGTTCCGACCAAGTGTTTCTCCATTAATATTTTATTCCCTTTTGATCTGGAGCTCCTTCAGGAATTTCTAGTTCTGTTTTGGTCTCGAAGTGTCTGTAAAATGCCTTCTCCTTCACGGTAAACAGACTTTTGTGTGCTTTGAGATCAAGAGATTTTAGTTTTGTCGCCTTGTGTTCAATAATATCAATCGAGGGTCAAGAACATTTTGAAGTTTCAGACTACTGAGTTCATATTTGGAATGGCTATTAAATTTACGACAAAGTTTGTTGATTATCTTTTCTACTTTGTTTGAACGTTTTCCATTAACAGTTACATCATCATTATTATTCATTTTTTATCGTGTTATGTATTTATTTCTCATGTAAAAATTAAAAATTATCAAACGTGTACATAAATGTGATACATCAGATTAATTACCATGATTCTGACACTATAGAAGAGTCCACTTAAACATCACACATACATTTCAGAGTTTTAAAAATGTTATTAGCTAACAAACTATCAGAATTTTGTGTGTTTTGATTCGTGCACATTTTACTAACATTCCTCTTACAGTAGTTTGATCAGACATTGTAATTCCACGTCCATCTTCAGGCAAGGACAACTTCTCTTAGGTCATACGAAGGTCTAAACGCTACTGATGTACCATTATTCATGCATAATACCAACAAAAACTTTAATATAGTGAATTAAACACATAGTCAAACATTTTATTTGTTTATTACTATTGCATTCTTATACAGGTAAAGAACTACTTGAGTGGGGGGGATTAAGTGTGCTTACAAAATCTCGAGGAAATCGTCATAATAAATGATGCTACTGTTTGAAAATGTACCTCAAAAATCGATTTTTTTTTCACTTCCTCATAAAAATAAATGAAAGACTCGTCAATGTTTTCTCTCATCTAAATAAGAAATATTAAACTGACCTAACCGTTTTGCCAGATTTTCTTAGACGGCACAAACAAGCAGATGGAGAGAATTTGTTTCAAATATCGTTCATTAGGTGTGTCCTAAAACGTTTATTTCCATTAATACCACATAACCGATTATTTTATAATTCTTAAAGTTAATTTTTTGCAATATGTTTCTTATACGACTTAAAATATTCATCGGTGTCGTAATATCAGACAGATGCTCTCATACCCCCAATAAATCACAATTCTTCTTCATCTTCACATATATAAAGAAATGCATTTAGCAAAAAGTACACCTGTTGTGAAGATATAAACAGGTAAAGACGATGGATAATGTCCAAAAAGATTGTAATAAAAATTATAATGTAAATATGCCGATATTTTGCAGACAAATTCATACACACATCCATATTTCTATTGTCATTAGAAATACATTATATTCCACTTATAACTTCACGCGAAAATGCTATTATACCTTTTCTCCGAATTGTATCCCTTCGCCATTGGTTATTACTGATTGCCAAAAGTTTCACGCGAAATGAATAGAAAGCACGCAATTTTGTCAAAGATAGTGGTTTCAAATTCTTTCTCGCCTTTGGATGAGATCTCTTCCATTTAATCCATCTTGAACACTTTCCCTCCTCTCATCAATCATCCTGGTACATGTCATGTTGAAATTAGCTAGAGATGGAGTCTCACAAAAATAATCAAAACTCAACCCGCAACTATAGCAAACACATAATGTACAATGTGAAAAGAAAGAAGAAAATCACCTTGTTCCTTCGACTAAAACCATTTAAAGCTCTGCTTATTAACACACAAAGTGGTCGTAATGTAAAATCTTTTATAGTGTGGTGAAAGATCGAAAATAATGAAATACTTAATGACTGAGAACATTAATCAGTATACACTGTCCATGGGAAAATAAAGACGGTCCGGGACTCGAATCGAACCCGGGATTTTTGACTTTCGCTCGTGTGCTGTCCAGTGCATCACTCATCTCGACACCCAAATGGCGTACACCGCATGCACCTGACCTGCTCCGAGCCCGGTTCAGGTCCTTCGCCATTTTCACCTGACCGTAGACTTCTTTTAGCCGTAGACGACGCAACCTTTTCTCAACGAGACTCGGAAATTAATAGATAAAAAATTAACCAGTTTGCTCGCGAGTAGTGTCGTAATCAGAATTATTCAAGTACACTTGGGGTACCATATAGTTTCTCGCTTACAGAGCTGTGACGCTTGCTCTCAAAAGTTTTTTTTCCCTCAGGCGCAGATATTTTTCATGCGATAATAAATAATGTTCGTGATAAAATTAGAGTTACAAGCATCTCTCTGGGCTTGTTTCATACGGGAATTGCCATCTGGACTGTTAAAAACTGGATGTAGAGCTGCTGGTAGTAGCATTTCATGCACCGAAAATTTCATTTGCAAAGTTTAATGAATGTTTAGCGACATGAAAGATTGAATATATATTATATAGATATTTGGGAGGTATTAACTAAATGAGAAAATATATGATAATGTATCTTAGTTGTATGCTCTAAAGCAATGAATGATCCAAATAAAGTATCCTACGAGTCATGAGAGAATAACTGAATATTTACATTGAAGCGCTCTTTGCGTGAAATGAATTTATTGACGTTTATATTGAATTATTTTAAAGGTAAGGGCAAATAAACAACTTAATATTATTGCCTGATTAATATTATAGTTCTGATCTGAAATTTTTGCCTTCAATTGAATGGGTTAGAAGTATATTACCAATATGAATAAATTCAATTTGATTGATCGACATGTGATGCGAAAAATGTTTCATTAAAAAATTCTGTTTAATGGAAATATCTGTACTTATTATGACATCATCAATTTGTAACAAATCAAAACGTAACTAGTTTGGTAAAACATATAATTAAAGATTACGAATTGTTAATGTTAATCAATAGTGATGACAGCATACGCAAATGTTAGATACTGCGACATATGAAGCAAATAATCAAGGACGATTGCAATCATAGTAAAAATAAAACTTTAAGTCTCCTGAATGTCTTTTCAATCATCTAAAAATTTACGTTTGGGGAGAAGGTTTTCATCTGATAATTTTAAATATTTATTACAATTTATCTGTGCTATATTAACCCCTGTGCCCCTTTGAACACAACTTATAGACTAAATTAAGTCATCAAATGGATACCGGGGGTAACCCAGTGAATGCTCGAAACGTACGTTGCTTCAATAGAGCGGATTATTAGAGCAGTGTCTTTCTTTTATAAAATCAGGGGATGTAAATATACTTCCAAGAACGGCCCCATGTATTTGTTGTTACTTGTGCTATAATCGTATAAAATATATTGGAGTGTGTATAATGTTGAAGGTCTACTTCCTTAATTAAGAACATGGGATATTTGGTGATAGGACAATATAAGCAGTACAGTAAGGAAAGTCAAGACAAACAGACAACATGATGTGACATCACATATCTTTCAGAAGAAACGAATCCGAGAAAAATTGATAATATCTCATGGAGAGAGTTTCATACCCAACAAGAACAATTATTCTGACGTTTTGGATAGAAAGTACGCAGGGAATTGTTATACTATATGAGAGAGGACATTGATGATGGAAGGTGTGGATTTAGTTAGTGCACTTTGCAGAGAACAGAGTGACAGCAATTACTTCATCGTGAATTCGTAACACGTCATGGGAACATGGATCGATAATTTATATACGTAACATAGCGAAACGCACAAGAAGAAACTGAGGGAGAGTTACATGATGAAGATAGGAATAAGATTTATTTAAACAATTAAAGAGGAAATGTGATAACATGACTGACATATTCAATGGTGAAAAGTACAAGATACTAACCATAAGGTTCAAATGCAAGTTAGGAATGGAGTATACGACATGTGGAAAATGGTGATAATTTTGAGAGAGCGAAATGAAGACTTGGAAGAAAATTAGGATTAATGGAAAGCGATTTAAAAGATAATATGGACACGTCAAATACAAGTTTATGCAATTTCTCAAGGAAGAATTGACATAGAGGAGGTAGAGGAGAGATTGATTCAAACAATAGGCGATAAACGCAACATACTGACATAAAAATAGAAGAAAGCGGGCAGTTCAGAATTATGTGAAGACTATAGCAGTGATATTGGTGAAAACTGTAGAAGATGATGTATTGGGGAAGTTGACCAAAATAAATGAGAAACGAAGCACAGAACTAGAAGAGAGAAATGAAAAATGGAGAGATCTTGAAAGTGTGGAGTTGACTGCAGTCAATGATAGTGGATCAGTTGACAGGGAGCATACGCATAACATATTGTAGGCTGGAGAATAGTGATTACAGTCCTGGAGGAGATACTAGAGGAAAGTCCCAGAAAATAATTGCCGTGGGTAAGGACGTCTCGTATGCTAAAATAGTGAACAGAAAACAAGAGGGGTAAAGGTTGTCATATTGGAAAAAAGTAACTGGACAGATTGTCATATTGGAAAAAAGTAACAAAAAAGGACAGATCAATGTTAGGGAGGAATTAAGGGATATGCTACAAATAAATAGGGTTCGGCTAAATGTTGAAAGTGCAAAAGAAGTCAGAACTAACGCGTTGGTATTAACATTACATGATGAAGATGATGTTGCGAAACTATCTAATATTGCAGAAACTAGTAGTATACTCAAATTGGGATCCTTAAGAAGAATCAGATCAAGGATTATTACATACGGTGTTGAAGCAGACGTAACATAACGGGAATTTGCACAAAGTATCGTCGAAAAATTTGATAGTGGAAAAGAGGAAACAGCAATAACAGACAAGAGTACGGAAATTACGGAGGTGTTACGGAAATAAGAAAGAAAAGAGGGAGGGGGGGAATTGGGTTTTGGAATTAGACAGAGAGGTTTTTCAAAAAGTGATTCGCCAAGGAAGAGTATACAACAATCTTCGTTCGTTCGTTCGTTCGGAGTGGAATAGAACCTCTTATATGCTTCCGGAGCAATGGTATCAGCCATATTTGTAAAAGTGCACAAATGACCTTGACGAATGTTGTCATTGTGGAAAAGATGACCACCGTTACAACAAGTGCACCGCGAGGAATGAAATGAAAAAATGTATTAAGAGCACGTAAGGGAAAAGATGGAAATCATTCGGCGAAGAGACAAAAATGTCCGGAGTACAAGAGGATCTATATATGATAATTAGATCAATAGATTATGGTTCAAATTCACATTAATTAGCATGGGGGAATATTGGGTAGCCGAGAATTGATTCAATATTTTGCACAAAATAATATAGACATATGTTTACTTTAAGAACCATGCACTAGAGAAGGGAAATTGAAAAATATACCTGTAATTTATTGTACAATATTTAAAGATAAAGAAAGATCTGCAATATATATTACTAACACGCAGCTAGAGGTGTTATGAATGAGTTTTGTACAAAATGTTTGTATGTAGTATTAATCACGAAAGAAAGAAAAACATTTTGTATTAATAAATGTATATACGCAGTATTAAATAAAAGTAAAGAAACTATTCAGGATGATACAACATGTGATAAGGCAATATAGAAATTATTCTATAATACTGGCCGGAATTTGGGATGCACGATCAACAATGTGGGGGGGATACAATAAACGAACGTGTAACATACCTAGAAGAACTTATATTTAAACAATTTGGAAATACGTAATGCTTATGGATTAGAGCAATACGTATAGATTTCTAAACAATAAATCTATTATAGATTTAACTTAACAGAATAGAGTAAAAGTAACAGATTCGAAAGTGGAAAGGAAAATCGAAAGTAATCATTTGTTTATAGAATTTCGTGTAGAAAGAATAAATGGTAATGAAGAATAGTGTTTAACAAAGAGTATTAACTTAAAAATTGAACGGGGAAGATGGAAAGAAAGGGGAGAGGACAAGAGATGTTTCATCGTATGTAAATGAAGACACAGATAAAGGTTGAGGAATTGCAGATGTTGGTATTGTAACTTGTAAGTAAATAAGCCGGAAAAAGAGGGGATGGATATTTTTGCGTGATGAGGTGGTGGGACAAGAGTGTAACAAGTTTGAAGAAGACGCAAGACAGGAGAAGATGACAATATCACCGTGCAAGAGAAAAGAGGAGTTGCGCAAAGAATATAGCAGTAATCTACGTGAATTTAGGAAAATTAAGGAAATTAAAAAAAGAATCTGGAATGCTTATAGAGTAGATAGTTTACAAACAAAAATTTGGGAGTTACCATATTTCATGCGGCGGGAAAAAAAAGAGTGTAGAAAAATACCAAGGACAGAGTAGAAATGGCTCAAAGTTGAAAGGATACAGGAATAATTCTACTAAGGTATGTGCTCAAAGGAGTGGAGGCGTTAGAAGGAGAAGAAGTGATCTTAAGAAACAGGGAATATTGAATGCATTATTCGAGAAGAGAAAACGCGTAGAATAATAAAAAATTTACATAAAAAGCCCAGGATTTGATAAAATCACAAATGAAATGATTTTATGCTTGGAGAAGCAAATCATAGAGGAGTTGGTGAATTTATATAATACAAGTATAAATGAAAATTATTTCCCACACGTCTGGAAGATAGGGGAAATAAGATTATTTTTAAAAGATAAAAACATAAATAAAGCTATTTCAACGTCATATCATCCAATTTCTCTATTACTAGTATTAGGGAAAATATTGGACACAATTATGAATGAAATTGAAAAAAAGAAGTACAATAAGATTCAATACGGTTTCATGCTTGGGAGAGGGACGGAGGATGCAGTCCACAAGTTCTTAGAATAAGTGGAAAATAGGGTAATTAAATACATCCTGGAAATTATGATTGATTTCGAAGAAACATTCAACAGTTATTAATAGTTTGCAAGATTTGACGATAACAGGGTTGTTGCAATTAATACAATCAATTGTATCAATTGATACATTCTCTTCAAGACAGGTATGTACTCCTGAATATTGGTGATGAGATAATTATACATAAAGTCGTAGAAGGATGAACCCAAGGAAGTCATAGTGGGCCCATTTATCGGTATGTGGTGTTGAGTAAGGTATTGATACATATGAAGAAAGTGGAGATTAAAGCGCTAGCATATGCAGATGATGTTGTGATTTTCGTGGAAGGAAATAGTTGGCGAGAAATTGAACCTAAAAGCATAGAAATACTTACAAAATTTATGGAATACAATAATATTTTAAATGATCTCCTCAAAAAGAAGAAATCCAATAGTTAAAATACGGGTTAATCCATTAGTTAATATATATAATGGTCTGCAACGAGTGGGAATAGACAAAAATACAATAGGAAGGAAAGATATATAGGGCAACGTTACAATCCATAATATTATACTATTGTAGTGCATGATATAGGAGATCGAAGTTAGTGAATAATGAAAGGAAATTGGCAAGTTTACAACGGTTCTGCTTACTTTGGTGGAGTAAATGATATTAAGCAGTGTCAACAAAAGGACGACAAGTAACAATGGGGCATATACCAATAGACTTAGTTATAGATCAATATTATTTAAGATACAAAATGAGACGGAAGGGATATATTATATTGAATGGAGAGTTATTTCGGCAAGAGGAGAATGAATGAAAAAAAGCATAGAGAAAGTATTCATCGGATGTTGACAAACACGATGGATAGTTGCAAAGGAAGGAAGAGACTTACATAATTCCATAAATAATGTTAAGAAAAATGAATGGTTTAAGCTGAACATTTCACTAACGCAAATACTGAATGGACATGGGAATTACTACAAATATTCGTATAAAATTGGCATAGAGAATATCAAAATTGTATCTGTGGAAATGGTGCGGAGGATGTCAGTCACATATTCTATGAATGCAGGATAAAAAAGACAGCGAGGGGAAGGGGGTTTGGCAAAAGAAGACAAAGAGTTTAACTAATTTGAATAACTGGGCATTTTTAATTGAAAGCGAGAGTAAATATACAGAATTTATGGATTATTTAACAGAAATTGTGTCAATACGGAATGCAGCAAAGAATGGAACGAAAGGAGACAATAAAGAAAGAGGATGAAACAAATATAAGTGGAAGGATCAAAGTGAGGCAGACGTGGATAGTTGAAAAACAAATACAAGACAAAAAAACATAAAAATGAATGAAGCACATTATTTTTAAGGAAACCGGTGTATATGTAACTCTGGTAATGACTTTGTGTTAAGGTACTGGGACATGTTGAATCAGTGTACTTGATAATAAATAAATATGGGCTGCCATTTCTATACGAGTTCCCACTTAAATGTAATTTTGACATTTTTATCTCTACCAATAGCATATTTTATGTAACTAGGAAAATATTAAACTGATATTAATTGCGTGTTTCACGCTATTTAAAGCATTTATTTAACTTGGTTCCTCTAATGTTCTTGGTGAATTTTCAGATTGAATTTTGTTGCACTTATCGATGAGCTGGCAAATTAAAATTTTGCAAAATGTTATCTAACTAAGAACACCACATTATGAAATGAATCATCTGTTGCATTAATCAATCCTCTCAAATCAAAACTATATCATAGGTATTATAGTACTCCGTAATAGCTCTCTCTATGGGAGATCTAGTTAAGCTGAGTTAGGTGTTTGTAAATATGTTGTTTGGTGATGTAAGGCAAAGTCTCCTTGATTGACATGTATGCTTCAGCATAATGAATACATTCCAGCATCACACTCCTACCGCTTTCACTCATGTAATGTGCCCAGTATTGGAATATGTTATGGTAGTAAAACATTTATCCGGAGCAGGATACGTCTGAGAGATTAGAATTGTTTTGCCGGATGTTAACATCCCGTAAAATGAAGGACTGTAATAGTGCGTAAACTGTACTGTGAGTACGGTGTAGGCGTAAAAATAGAATAAGAATGTCATTATAACAAAATGCATGTTTATACAATAAGCTTCATAATACAACAAAGTAAAGAGCATAGGATGAAAAATATAATTTTTTAAACGAGGAAATCCAATTGGCTATTATCAGAGCAAATGAAGCGACTTGAAATAAGATCACACGTAACATAGCGATTGTGATAAATGAATTTGGGAAGAAAAACTAAGATTTGTCAATATTTGCTATATCTAGAGAAGAAGAATTCTAAAAAATAGAAATTTCATTCACCTATAGAAAAGGTACGTATGCTTCATGGGACTTCTGAAAAAATAAACAATCTCAAGGAAACTATGTAACTAATAGTATCGTTACCTTTCACTACTTAAATAATACAGATAACATATAATATAATATGGATACAGGCGGAAAGCAATTATTCACTAAATAATCTTACTAAATTATAATTTTTTTAATTTTTATTTTATTTTAGCAAAACAATATAAATATTATCTTTTAGAAATTTCAAGGTACGTACAATGGATCTAAAGATCGAATGGTCTATGATGTGAGAGAAATAGGTACATAATGAAGCGTTACACATAAATTTTACTGATGTAGCTTTCACAGAGACCACTGACCATCTTTATTCCGGTTTCTTGATCAACTTGACCATTATGAACATCAAACGTTTTATTTTGCGGGACGTTCGCAACCTTACCCCAACTACAATTTTTCTCGAACTGAATTATAAAACATAAATAAATTTACTAAAAATGACGGAATGATCACAACTTACTTTCGGAGAGCGAGCTAACGTCACCTTAACACTAAAATAGTACATTACACAACTCTCTTAAAGAAGAGAAAAGTAATGGAATAAAAAAGCGTATAAAAAATTCACGACAGATTTCAATATTTTTATTTAACCTTAAGTTTCATCACAGAGTCAATTTTTTCGTCGTTCATTTCTTGTGCCTAATAACTGTTTGGTTTTGTACTCATTTGTTTGGAAATGAAATGGTGACATGTTTTCTCTTCGGAAGGGTCGGCATTAATTTGAATAGTCGATACTCGCGTGTTGTGTTCTGGGAACGAGAAATCACTCACTAATTAATGAAAAAAATACATGGAAACGCAGAAATACTTATGTCATTATGATACAGTACATGATTTAAACTTTTCGAAAGTAAAATAAAACATTGTTTGTCAGAATAGTTTTTCGCCAACTTCATTTAAATATTTTCCACTTTTTTTTGTAAAAAACGATACAATTAATTACTAGAAGATTTTACTACTGATAGTAGTTGTACGCTGTACTATCGTGAAACGCTTAAGGGATATCTCAATTTACTTATTTTTATTGCAACTTATACAATTAATCAAGTTACAAAATTTTGAACCATATAAGCTCACTTAAAGGCTATTCACAGGAATGTTTTGTGAAATATTTATAGGAAAGATAATATAGGAATGTTTTGTGAAATATTTATGGGAAAGATAATATTTTATAAATATTGGTTTCCCGAGAACTATTTTTTTCTATTAAAATCTTATTTGAAATAAAAAAACCATGAGCAATGCTGTCTCTATCAACATCGTTCTCTACAAATTTTTTTTACCCATAAGAGAGAGTTAGAATCCATATTTTTTCAATGCTTTTATTTTAGAAACAAAAAAACACATTTTGTATAAAGAGTTTTATGGTTTAATTTAGCCATTGAACTCTGAATGAGGTTAATTTTCGAGAATGCCCGCTTTAATTTTTCCCTGCTTTAATTGGGAGTATAATTTTTGAAAATCTTGAAACAAATCCGCCGTTGTGATTATTATGAGGAGAAATCTCATTCACGAACCAATCAGCTCTGAGTGATAGAACCTTTAATTCTGGGATTCCACTCGGAGTCAAGTGAATGACTAGATACCTTCACAAGTGCCATGACAATTCAATAACCCAGACACAATAGAATTTATCGTGAAATACGCAGGTCCTACCAATCTCGACAATGATGAAATCGGACGCACCTGGTATATACGGACTGACAGATGTCGAGGGGATCTCTGATTTTGCATAGCCTCGGGCCACAATGCAATCAGCCGTCAGGATGCGTGTGCGTACATGCACTTGGTGCCGCTACTGCTCCACCCACGCCACCACGCAGTCTGCGAGTGCGTGTAGCACTGTCACAGCGGATATGCTTCGTCGCGACCCTGGACGGTGTTGACAGCTCCCGCTGGGGACAGTAATAAAGCGTACAGAATAGGGTGCGGATGCGAGGTTCACTACGGCGTCAATACCTTCACCTGTTGTTTGCTCAAGGCGATATTTACTTCGCAGGTACTATTTATTAAAAATGTAATTATTGCAACGTCTTAGTGAAATTGAAATTATTTCCTTCCGTACATATTATAACGTAAGACGTAGTATTTTTTCTATTTTCTTTTTCTTTTGGATAATAAGACCACATTGTCTACAGGAAATCAACCCAAATCCCCTTCTTTCGTATTATTTATCCACTCCTGTAGTCCACACCCTTTCTTTGTTTACCGTCTTGACCTTCCCCTTACTCAAATTTCGTCATTTTTCTGGTTAATTAGTGACAACAAGAAATAGTATAAATTTGTTTTTGGATTTCGCTGGCCATTTGATATTTAAAAACTGCGAAATAATAATGATGAACATAAAGGACCAAAATGTGCACACAAACATGATATGCTCTGTCACTAATCTGATGAACGAAATATTTAATTTAAATGCAAAAACGGTCCATAAATTATGGATGTCCGCATAGCTCGTGAAGAGAGTCAGTTTTGTGGAACACGTTGTTTAACCATTTCTATTTGGAGCAAAAAAATTAATAGATTTCGTTGCATATTTGGAATATTATGGTAACACTTTCACTAGTTCAGTGTGTTAAAACTAAGTAAAACCCCGTTATTTATGCCTCGTAAAGGGCCCTTTAACCGACTCACAAAACAAGTAACAACAAAAATGTGGAGGATAAACTTAATTCGTAGACAATAAATCATTTTCCTATGCAAAAGCGAAATGAATTTCTACAAAGCCTAAAGAAACGTGACATAAGAAAGAATGGATATCATGAAATACAATTTTACTGAATCATGAAATTCGTATCAAACATTTACGGACCATACATCATCACTAATTTTTATTTTTTGACGCTCTCATGCACTGAATGAAATTTATTTAGTGTAGCTCACTGTATTCATATAACGAGAATAAATATGTTTTTGTAAAGGAGAAAGAACAGTTTTAAGACATTAGGAATTCTTATAACATAGCCGTTTTCAAAAGTTTAAAAAAATTAGCATACTTTAATATTTTCGAAGAAAAGTGTAACAACATACATTTATTGAGAACTAATCATTTCCACAATATTGTGGTACAAACGCACATACTTAGTGATTCTCTAAAGAGCGAAGAGCGATCCTAAGACGTTGCGGTAACAGGAAAGGGATGGTGTTCAAAGGTAACGAGGCTGTTCTAATTAGTGCATAACCCGCGGGCGGCAGAGCAAAGCGTGGCCCTGTCCGCTCTTTCCCCCTCGCTCTCCGCCTACCACTCTTCTCTTCCTGTCTCATCTCCCTTCCTCCTTTACTAACCTCGAATTATCACGCCAGTTAACGTCAACTCACTCAACACACTGATTCCCACCCACATGCACTTTGTTTAAATTGATTCCGCGCTGTCAATCTTCTCGATGGATCTCTCCGCTACACACTATTCTTTCTCTCTACAACTGACTTACTAAAATCCGAATAATATATCGTGCCAAACAGTAAATGATGCAGAATGCTTATTTCCCTCGCACCAACAAATGTGCTCAAACCGTTAAGTAAAAATATCACAAAACCTGAAAACGAAATTTTTGTTTAAGCTGTATATTATTGTGCTCTTTACGTCTGCCATAATTATATTATTAAATTATCAACTTTAAGGCGTTATTCAGTCTTAAAAATATATTTCACTCACAACATTTCGCCACTTGTTTGCGACTTCGTCATAATATGTTACTAGGATACTGTACAATTTATGTATCACCTGACGATGTCACAAACCAGTGACGAAATGTGAGTTCAATATATTTTTAAGTCTAAAAAAGGTCATAAAAGTTGATATTTCAAACTTGTTTATGTACTGCTTGACATGATAATCCCATTGTCCTTAACAATGGGCTCACCATGCCAAGTAATGCAGATTCGAGTCCAGTTTAGGGTAAAAATACTTGCTCAACTAAATATCTGTTTAATAAAAAAGAATAAAACAAAAATATTAATACTCTTTGATAAAATTATCACTGCTCTATTCCTGAATCAAAGGCATGTTTAATATTGTTTTCAAATTAATTGTTTTCAAATTAATTTGTTTTAAATGATTTTAAAATTAATTTTTATCTCAAAACCGTTGACAAAATGAAACTACTGATATGGTTCAATATTTTCTTATTTCAATTTTCCGTTTAATGCACATTAAATAACGTAGTTACAACAATAAATCCATACTATACAAAAATATAAATGCGTAATGAGAAAGTGTGTCTGTCTGTTTGTTACTTAATCACGACTAAACCATTGAACCGATCGTCATGAAATTTAGGAAGGAGATAGTTAGGATGTCCAGGATAAATGTAGGCTAACTTTTATTCTTAAAATGTGTGATAAGAAAGGTAGAAATGGTTCTTGACAATAAATGTCGATAAAATGGGGGAAAAAGAGTTATATTTACTTACGCTGCCTAAACGGTGACAACTATGAATCGTAATATTGTTTGCTTCCAAGAGTCTTACAAAAAAGTCCGTGACAGGTTATATATGGAGAGAGAGAGAGACGAAAAAACGTTGTTTCGTTTGTTTTCAGGACATTTATGGATCTACTATAATTAACAATATACTAGAATGTGTAGGATGAGGCCAACAACTTGAGTCAGAACGGATCGGGTAGTTTATAACAATTTTCAAATGTCTCCTTATCATCTTTATTTCACGGAATGAATTCCTCTCTCTTTTACTCATTACACACATTGATTATGATCTGCGCTCTCTATTCGTTTTGTCTCACTTCAAGCTTTTACATTCTTTCACTTGAGTCCTCTAATTATTATTCCAACAAGACTTCCCATTTCTACATCTACACGTATTATGTAGTGTACATAATTTATTACTGCACCTCATACAGAATTACGTTCTTTGTTTCCAAAGTGCGCTCAGAGACCATATTTCCAGGAGCTCATAACTCAATTCATCGCTCGTAGCTTCCGGCAACTATCCCACTGTGGAATTCTCCCGTTGCTCTTCTCCCGTGCAGACAACTCCCCGACCACGGACGAAGTAATAATACACAAGTGCTCTTCAGAATGCGATCAGCCGACAGGAAGAGGAGGGAAATGAGCCATGTGCAGTGCACTCTTTGGGTAAAAGCTCACATTTCCCGTGTGTATAACATGTGACGAACACTCACCACACGATAACTGTAATGACACAACGCGATACACTTCATGCCGTTCGATATTCACGCGATTTATTGACGGGTTTACGTCCACTATTCTCTTATGTCCTATGATACGTATAAAACATTGACAATACGGTACATCCATATCGCATTAAGTATACGAAGGATTTCAATGGTATCGGTATTCTACGAGAAAACTCAACAGCTATTACAAACTAATTTTACATGACAATTGCTATATTACTTCCCCAAGCCAAGTTATTGACTAAGTTCTCTTTATACATTGCATTAAAGTAGCGGTCGGCAACCTATGACCTGCGAGCACGTAGTCATTTCGGAAGGCTTGTACATTGACAAGCACACTTGAATTCGTTGGCAATAATGCCTATCAATCAATCATCGTTAGTATATAATTAAGAATTGTTACAGGGTCATTAAAATTTTCCCAGTAAGTCACTAAGTGACTCGCAGGTCATAGGTTGCTGACCGCTGCATTAGAGGGAATTTAAAATAAGGGAACTTGTACCACAAAATATCAACCATATCCAAAAACTGTCATGATGTAATTACAATCGAACCTATATCATTAGATCTCATTAATCAATATTTCAAAACACATAACATCAAGTTGAATCACAACTACCAAGAATTTCTTTCTATGGGGTCAATAGTTCACTGCGTTCTTCTTGTGTTCTTACTCTATCTTTGTGTCCGTATCTCCTTATTTTCGGATATTTTGTTCCTATTAGCTCACCACTGTACCTGAGTTTTGGGACAGTCTGTATCTTACTCTTCTAATACGAGCAATAATTTTTAGTTAAACCGGTTCTCTCGTAACCGTTTGATGGGAGTTCGCCAAGACTTGATATATAGAGGGTTTTTAATATCAGGAATAAATGCCATAAATGTTTATCTTGTGCAACCGTTTGCACTTGAGGTTTTCACAACGAACGCAGCACTGTCCCGGTTTCCTTTCGTTCGTCCTTTGCAATATTTCCGTCAATACCAAATGAAGCAGCTTCCAGGGTTGGGGGCGGGGGGGAGGTCAGTGACGTCTTCAATCAATTTTCAATGTCATGGGTGGGCGGCAGCCATCTATTTCAAAGCGTTCAAGCAAAGTGCTTACTCGACCTTCGAAAATCTCAATGTTCAGAACAGCAAGTGGCCCATGGGGTCACATAATATCCTATCGCTGACAGCCAGGAGTGTGACGTCATATGTAAGAACGGCTAGCATTGTAATCCCTGCGCGGATTATTACTGTTTCATCTATGCTTGGGACTATTATTTACTAGTTGTGTCCCTGTGCTGTCAATTTTACATCTGTGTAGGGAAGACTGAATAATGAAAAGAAATGAAAATATCCAAATCAATTTAAGTAAAAATAAATATTCATTCATAAAAAATTCACTTGAAAATATTCTTATACTGACTAAATGCGAGCTTTGTTTAGTTCCTTAGTATAATAATAGTAAATGATAATACTAAATAATAATAAATGATAATAATAATAAATGACAATAATAATAAATGATAATAATAATAAATGATAATAATACATGATATAATAATTAATAATAATAAATAATAATACTAAGAGTTAAAAAATAATACTAAAAGTTATAAGCACAAATTTGTTCCAATTATTGTTTTTATTATATTTAATATAAAATTCACGAAATTAACAAATAAAATTAATCTATCAAAATAGTTATGAAAATATGTTTATAAATACATTAAAAATTTACTTAAAATTATTTTTTTAATGAATAAATCCGAGCGTAGCTCGGTCACGTGATATCGTTTTATTAAACATGTATCTTACTCCATTCACAACTTTGATGAACGTGTTTTTCGGCCAAAACATAATCCTGCAATGTTACAATACCCTCTCTGGATTTCGTGTATGAGTGAGCAATGAGAAACACATTAGTATTGTTGGTGGAGGATTTTAAGAAAGAAATCCTCCAAATTGTGATATGCCACACCCAAAAGGGCGGCGGTGCCGAAACAAGAGCAACATGGCCACTCCAGTGACATATTTTCTATGACCCTGCATAGTCCTCAAGGGACATAACTAGAATACGTGGTAGGTCTGTACTCATACACCGAGGAACAACACTGATGAGGTGCTACACGCACGTGGATGGGACAGATGGAGGGTTAGCACGTGAGGGTAATAGAATAGAAACCAATGCGCTGAAGATGTGAGTAAATGAAGAGAAAAGAAAGATAAGTAAAAGAGACAGTTGTTGGCGTTGTGTGGTCAAGTAAAGCTTGTAGAAGTAGTGTGCTGTTATCACGCAATGCGTTGTGCACGCACATTAATTCACACATGGAATAGTAGTGAGAGGAGATTACATGTATACTATATTCGTGATGTGTATATTGACTTCACAAATGTACTGTCCATTTTGTATTTCTTCATGTATTAATATACTAATACACTCCAAGCAAATTGTTACTATAACATACGAAATTTCGTTCGTTCGTCGAAAGAGCTACAACCAGAAAGGCGGAGAGAGAAAGAGTATTATGAGGACCGAAGGGGTTGTTGTGACGTAGAACTTTGCTACACGGAAGAAATATATGCATAGCCAACCGTTGCGTGAAACCGGTTGTTGAGCGCACACAGCATAGTATTTTCTCCTGTATGGGGAAGTTTCTCAGTTCTTCCGGGGCTAGGCCTGGGTAGAAATGGTGTACAACTGTGGAAGGTGAACGGGTGGTGTAGTGGTAACACCCCTGCGATGAAAGAAGGACTGCTGGATTCGATTCCCTGTTTGTTAGCGAAAGGATGCACTAACATCAATAATGAATTTCTGAACAGAAATAGCTCACGAGAACATAGAAAACTTGTAGGCGACGCGTGTTCTATCGCTTCTAGCATCATTCTGCCGACGCGAGCCCACATCTCGTTCCTGATCCCGAGTAGTGCCTTTTTCGGTCGATAGGTAGCGTCCACATGCCCGATAGCTGTGACGCCCTGGTTGACCGTTCATCCTTAAGATCAAGAACACTGAATATCAAATTACATTAACTTTTAGGCGCGAATGCCGAATATTGCCGATTAAATACCACGGCGACTACGCATATCTACCGTTGAGAATCTACGTGCGAGCCTCACTCTCACCTGCCTGATACCTGAGCTGACTGATCAAATTAACGTCATTTCTTTAAGACTGCTCGACGCATTTACACCGAACCCAAATTTATTTCCTATCTATTCCACCAGTACACGAAAGAAATATACGCATAAACGTGGTTTTGTTTGAAGAAGTGCTTAAAAGTGTTATTGGAAAAGATGCAGAATTTGGATGATACATGGCATCGAGAATGCTTTTCGGCAGAGACAACTGAACGTTTTAGGTTTGATGTAATTCTGCGTTCATTCCTAGCCTCGTTAAAATGTATAGATATGTAAGTGAGCGCTGCCAGGTCAAAAATGTTATTTATTCACTGAAAGAATAAGGATATTGGAGACTTCATACAAAAATATATTATAGAATTCTTGTTAACTTTTTACCTGAATTATAGAATACTACGTTCCTCAATATGAAATAATTAATAGCAGTAAAATAGGTGACAATTCTTCTCATTTACAAAATACTCAATTGCATCTGTAAATTTAATTCATAATTTACCTCGGTATTATATCTAAAAGTTCTTGCTCTTATCTAGAACGCAGTATAATTTGCTTTCATGAACAAAAGAAGTATCAGTTATTTATGGCTAACTTCTTATTTAAAAGATAGATATCAACAAGTAGAAATATCCTATACTAAAAATAAAATACTTGAGCGTTGTCTTTCAGAAACAAAGCCACTTACTTGCGGAGTACCCCAAGGATCAATTCTCGGCCCTATACTCTTTTTATTGTATGTGAACGACATGTCATCATCCACATCAGATTGCAAAATGGTTCTTTTTGCTGATGACACTAATTTACTATGTAAACACGCCAATGCTCAAAAAGTTTTGTCTAACCTTTCGACTTGGTTCCATGCAAATCGTCTCATTGTAAACACTGACAAAACAGTGTCTATGTCATTTCACAATAGTATCACAAAATCTTTACCCCAGGTTTCTCTTTCTTTAAACGGAACACAATTAAAAACTGTTACAAATACAAAATTCTTAGGTCTCCATATTCAAGACAACCTCAAATGGAATTGTCACATTGACAATCTTAATTCCCAATTAAGCAAATTGTGTTACGCATTCCGAATCTTAGTTAACGCAGTTAGTCCACGTATTTCCCGTTGCGTATATTTTGCAAACGTTTACTCCCATTTACGTTACGGCATTACCTTCTGGGGTAATTCCGGTCAGAGTATTCAAACTTTCAGAATTCAGAAGAGGATAGTTCGGATAATTTGTAAATCTCACCCCCGAAACTCTTGTAAACCTTTATTCAAGGAATTAAATATCTTAACACTTCCCTGCATTTATATTTATGAAACGGTCGTGTTTGTTAAGACCGAATTACTGAAGCACCACCCTTGCTTTATACGAAACAGTCTCGTTCACGAACACTATACACGCAATAGTAGTAATATTCATCGCCCTAGAGTGTCAACCACTCTTTGCCAAAAGGGACCATACCATTCGGGAATCGTTCTATATAATTCCCTGCCCAAGAATATAAAAGATATTATGAAATTGAATATCTTCAAATCCGCGGTTAAAAACTACCTCCTGCACCAGTGCTTCTACACTGTAAAAGAATTTATTGATTTTAACAAAAGTTAAATTCGTCTTGTGCTTTATCACGCCATTGCTGTAGTACTTTTTAAACAACTTATAACAATTTCAAAAACTATTTTCTTGCATGATTGTGTTGTCTTATGGCTCATATTAATTTAGTTTTATGTGTACTCAACATTGGCACGTTTGTGTACATAAATTCTGTAGCCCCATCCTGGCCCGGGTTTTTCTCCGGTTTTCCTTCGGGTAGAGGCGGATTTATCATACAGGTTCTCTAGGCTTTGTCTAGGGGCGGGTCTATTGTAACAATAAATCGTGAATTTAGTGTTATTTCAATTTTTAAGCACTATACTCAGAATAATCTATAGTTCGATAATAACTTACATGTAATTTTTTGCTTAAAATTACAAACATATTGACATTCTATTAGTATTATAACTCGCAGCTAACTTTTTATCTTATCTAGGAATTTTTGCTGAATTTTTTGAATCCGCCTCTGCCTTAGGGCCCTTGATCGGAATTGATGGGATGGTCCCTTGCTTGCTTCCGGAGAGTAAATTAGTTTCTTTTCCTCCACGTGGTCATACGCAGTTTGTACTGTTTTTTGACAATAAATTTATTTATTTATTTATATCAGTTAACAGAGAGTGTTGAGAACAGCCTTCTCAATGCGTAAACCGAATATGCTTTGTTTGTTTGTTTGTTTTTGTTGTGGTTTTTTTAGAAAGATATACAAAAATTTTCAGTGAATGGACATTTTAAATAGTTTTTGGCAGTAAATTGTTAATTGATATATTTATAAAAATATTAATGTATTTCATGAAGGTGAATACATATTGATATGAAAGAATTTAATAATAGATAAATTATGCAATTTTTTATATAAACACCGTAATTCCAAGCTATGCCGTGCATTTCAACTAACGTTTTTCAATTGCACTGCACAAATTTACCACAACTTGTTTATGATAAATTAAATTGCAGGAAAGCAATAAGTACAAGTAAAAGAAAAATCAAAAAAGTTTTTTTTTTTATATTTTGAAATTTCTTTCGTAGTATTGTGCGAAACTCTTTACCCACAAAGTACTTGAAATATTTTTTCTTCTACCAAAAGAGTGACTTGGTTTTGTTAGAATGTTGTTCTTTTAACTTAATATTAATTTTCTTTTACACGTAAGTATAGAAAATCCTCTTTTAGGGAACTAACTTTCTATCTCTCTTCTACAAGATCCTGCGGTTTTAAAGTATTCTACTTATCTCCATTTATTAGTCTGTCACGTTAATGACGATGGCAATGGCCTGTTACGACGTCATTTGCAAGTTAATTTTGAAATTTTGCATTGGCATTTGCAAGCCAATGAACGAACGGAACTTCAGGAAAGGTTCTTTCTTCTACGGGGCCTTTTATTCTTTATTATGCAAAAATTTTCTCATTCACGCGCTATGGTTGTTCAAAAAGTCAAAGGGCCACAATCACACAATTTTACGTCGTCCTTAAATGTAGTTTCATTGTTATGGATAAATAATGTCAAAAAATCGATTCTGACTGAATATAATTTTGTTACCTTTGAATGTAATTGTGCTCACTATTAGTGTCGTCTTTCTGGTATCATTATTTATTATCTATTTCTAAAGAAAAGAAATAACATGATGTTTTAAATGTAAATATTATATGGTAAAATTTATAAATAAATATCTTTTCATAGCATACACTCCACAATGAAGCATCGTGCGAAGAATAAGAAAATTGGAATGCAGCACTTTTCTTGATGTCCCTTAATGGCGATGGAGTGTTCTCGTCAGTCTTTCGTCAAGCGCATTTTCGACGACGAGAAACACTCCCTTGTAACGCGTCCAAACACTTCCACAAACCCATCACTCTCTTTCTCGCCGCAGTGTCGTCATTATTACCAGAGTGCTCTACGGTCGGAAGTGAATAAATTTTAATGCATTTATCTTTGATATATTTTGAAAGAGAAAGGACATCGAAAAAACATCCAGAAAAAATTTAAAAAAGAATTAGACAATGTGGTTTTAGGATCAATTGCAACTCAACATTTCTGCTTTGCTCTTCCCAATACTGCTCAATTTAACTACGATTTTTATTGCGTAATATGTTTTCTTCCCTGTAAATTTTTTAAGAGCGTTTGTCTGTAATATCCTTCGTATCGTCTAAATTAATAAACCAATCTTATGATATTTTGAACAGGGGTGGTTTGAAACAGAGAATGTGAATATTATATCTAAAAAATACCGAAGTTTTTCATTTAATTTTTCATTTAATGAGAAAAATAATCTGTACTGTACTGTAGAAAGGAAACGTTACAACAGAACTCGTACAAATAAGAAAGTAATAACATTGACTTAAGTTTATACATAATTCATGTTTATATAATGTAAGTCCGGTATCGGAATTGCAAAATTACGAGGAAGGTATGCGGCAAGAACATAATTGTATTCATAAACATCTCTCCATATATCATGTTTAATGAATGGCCAGTTTAGAATAAAATCTTTGAAATTCAGTATTGTACACCATGTGCTAATACTGTTTTCGTAATTAATAAAAATTTTCTTCGTATGTTTAGAATGGGTTGAAAAAATAAATATGTTCTTCTTGAAAATATTAGTAAAATATCGTTTTAACATGCGAGATATTTATAAAGATTTAAAGACCAATATTTCTAAAATGCAAATTTCATTCAAAGCCGTAAGTAATTATCTTAAAACCCAAAGCCGTGAGCAAAATCCTAATAAATTCATCCGTTTGTCACCATTTGTAATTTCATATCCCGATGGAAACCTTCCTTTCAACGTAATGCGTATTTCGTGAATTTAAATAATTCCCAAACCAGGGATTATTTCCTAGAACTAGGAGGTTTTACTCGTTTTGTCTTTCTAAAAAGAGATCGAAGTGAAATCAAATATTGACTCATTTCCCTGAACATTATACACAGCACTCATATGGTCCGCATGACACAATGTGAACTCGGGGTGTTGGAGACATGTCTGACCTTTCCCTGACCTGTCATTACGTTTCCCTTTACCATTACAAAATTCCCTCCACGTCTTCCTGCTATGTAGTGCCTCCCAATGCGCAATGCCATGTTCTCTGTCTGTCCCTTTCGTCCTCCTTCCTTTGTGGAGAACGATGCGCAGGCGTAGCTATTAATTTCCATGCGAGAATCCGCAGGTGCTCGTCGCGCGCTCTCTCGTGCGCACAATGAACGCCTCGTCTGCACTCAAGTGTTGAGACCTGCCGCTGTGACGTAGACACTGCACACGAACCAAAAGGAGAAAAACTCCCACAGAATGGTGAATGAAAATGAACTAAGGAGAACCATTTAAAACAAAATAAACCACCTGCCATTAGCAATTAATATCTCAAAATTAAAACCCGGAGGTTGCAATAAAAAATCAAGTTAATGGAGGATTATATTTTTTAAGTAAAAAAGCAATTTTTCTCGTACATAAATCTTGTAAGAGATATAAATGAACAGTAAAATACGTTTAAATGGAGACATCCACGTTATGTTGTGTGGATCTCCCTTAAACGAAATGTCAAGTTGAATATAATCGAAACAGAAAATCGAAACAGAAATGAGATAAATGAGAAAAAGAAAACAATAATATAATCGGTCTTTGACTATTTAAGATATGTACTTTTTGAATTGAAATAAAGTTTGATAGGTATCTTCACACAAAGAATTGTACAAGATATAGTTTAAAACGTTAATACGAGAAAGAAAAATGTCACTGACAATCTAAAAGTATGCCATATCAAATAATACAAGCTTAATGGACACAATAATAGAAGTTTGGTTAGAAAAACTATATTTCAAGTATAGAAAGAGAATATGGAAACCAGTTTTAAGAATTGGGAATGGGAAATCGAGGCGAAGAAAAATATGGAATCGAGATCGAAATTGAAAAATTTTGTAATCCGTACATCACTAACAAATAGTTAAAATAAAAGGTAAAAATATAAAATATAATACAGAATAGGACACATTTAAAGATAATATTTACTTTCAGGGCATTAAGGATGAATGCTGTTTTATGTATTCAACTCATTTTTAATTTTTATTTCACCCATCCTCTTTGTTCCTGATAAAAGAGATCTAATTTTCTGATCGCCTGCAACAGGATATTAACTTGAATCTTCATGTCAGGAACTAGGTCCCAAATGAATAATACAAGCTGATATGAATGCATTTCACTTACTTTCCGTTTGTTATAACTGGGGAAGAGAAAAGTAACTTAATTTCATACATTAAATATGAACAATCGTCGAGTAACTCATTTAGATTACTACAGAAAGAAATACACATTTTCTTCAATAAATCAACTCGCAAATTCAGGGGTCGGAACTCTTCATTTAATCAATTTTTATTTTTTAAAATATTTATTGAAGGCAGAAAATGGTACAAAATTATTAGAAAATTGTAGGTACAAAAAAAAGTTTCAAACTAAACAGTAGTTTATCTTAAAAATGAGAGAAAAATAATAAACAAATGTAACGTAAAAACAAACAACCATTAAATAAATTCAATAAATACAATTGTAATATTATTTTACCATTTCTCGTCAGATGTTGAAAGCTAATTTTTAAAAGCTTAAACTAATGGTGTCTTACAAAACCGCAAGGCTTGAATAACTCACAGAAACCAGGTAGATGCGGACGGAGTAGGGTCACGGCTCTGTAAGAGAGGCAGTAGCGCCACTGCTAAGGACTCTCTCCCATCACTGAGGAGGGGGTATGAAGGGGGTTGAAGAAGGGCCCTCAAACTTACTCCATCCCTGCACCCGCCTCTCTCTAGGACACTTTGCTTCGCCACTGAGATCCCATCCAAGTCATCCTTTCGCTTACCCCAAGATTCCCCATTCGCTTTTCTCCCACTCAGCTCTAGCCATCTGCTCTACAAAACATTGTCTAACACAGTACATCCTCGTTTATACGGACTAATTGGGATCCGGACCAATTTCAGCTAATTGGGTCTAGTCTCAACTCATGATGATGTGTTTTAATACAAATGCCTTCTATACTTTAATGTACCACGTATTGTCTGTATCATAGATATCAAAAGCGAACTGAGCCCTAAAGCCCCACAAAAAAAACAACTGTAAAATTGTCAATAGCTCTTCTTAAGATTGTTGTAAGTGCACTATTCAAAGTCAAAGTACCCCTGAACAGGTCCCGAAGGTGCCCATGGGGTTCGCGGGGGGTCGAGCTCCGCAATTACTTGACCTCGGCACTAGAAGGAGGAGATGTGGTCAGCATCTCGCTCCGACAGATTTGACTCCAGGAAAACACTTTAGCAGCAGGCTGAGTAATCAGTCTGAATGTTGAGGTGTGATGAAGAATCCCCACCTCACCGGGGATCAAACCCCAGTCATTCAGCCAGCAATTCTACGTTTTACCCACTGAGCCACGCTGATTCAGTTCTGTAAAATTGTTACTCATGAACTGTAAACTCGTCAATAGTTGTCCTTAAATGATGTTGCAAATGCACTATTAGGTGTGGTAAATATTAATAGAAAAAATAACGGGAAAAAAATTTAAAAACCTGATAGCATTACAGAAGTTGGGAGGCGATAATAAGTTTTTCTAGTTACGACCTAGTTTTGTGGTGTTTTTAGTTATCTCATTGGAGTCTAAGCGCAGTTCAGGTTTTCAAGATTCAAAAGGAACAAAATGCAAAGAACGTGTGGTATTGTGTGAAAATAGGCGAAATTTAAAAAAAATTGTTTGCAGCCTCGGTTTTCTACAGACTGCGTATGTTTAAAGGATTTAAATCGAATATATTCTTATTGTGACCAGTTATGAACTCTGACGGTCCTCTCTCGCAAAGTAGGTCATTAACAAGCTTAGTTTATTTGTTAATTCAATTGTCATTTATGCTTTGTTTTCATCTTACGTCCCATTCATTCTAATCCATCTGGAATCCTTTTGTAATTATATTTCCTTTCCTTTGACATATCCCGCAATTTAAACTTCCAAACATAATCCTCACAATCTCTCTTTGGTAACATTGTCTTCCTTACTACTCTCTTTCAAAAGGAACAATCACACCACTCCTGGAGTTGAGCTAATAAGTAGGAAAAATATACTGTAGAAAGGGAAAACAGGACACATGTTCGATATGAAAGTAATAAAAGTATTTACAAAACACTAAACTTGNCACTAAACTTAGAGCAAAAACAATATGTCTTCCTCTTAAAACCCGATGACACGTCATTTCAACCCATACTCGCAATATTTCATTTTGTTATCTATTGTATAATTATGGGAGCAGAAGAAATAATATTCTATACTAGCACAGGGTAATTGGAAGCACGTCATAAGTGCAATTACGAACACATAACATTTGATCTGACCTTTCTCTCACATTTCTCTTGTATTGAGGTCTTGTAACGCCAATTTCTTTTCTAACCCAACAGGCACTCCTTCATTCTCCTGACGTCTTATTATGGTACGAAAGCTGTTCGTGTAGGTGGTCTTCCTCATTAGTTGAAGGGAGTCAAACATTTCTTTGAGTGCAAGAGGAAGCACCCTTCTCAGTTATTTCACTAGCATTCCACAGCTCGCCCTTTCGAAAGCTCACAAGACTACCACTTGTGAGTTTGAGCTCAGGTCACCTGGCTTTCACCAGAATGCTGACAAATTTAATACTTCGATACTAGCAATTAGAAAAATTGTAAGGTAATATTGGTGGAGATTCTAAGTTGTGTGATGAAGAGAAATGTAGTGATAAGAGCACTGATAAGAGCACATGAAACTAAAAAGTGTTATTTGCTTTTAAATTAGTCACAATTTTTTTATAATTGTTTTTTTGAGCGTTATTCCGTTTTTAAAATTTCTATGAATGATACAATAAACTTCCCAATATTCGCCAAAGTGATTCTTTAACAAATTCGTGAAGTTTTTTACCTTTATTGATTGGTGTACTTACATCTAAATTTCTAGCAGTGATTTTAATGTTTTAAACGGTATTGCCTGCTTATAAGTTCCACAAATACTTTGGTCACCACCCATAAACCAGACTTTAAGAAAATGTTGTTTCCTAAAACAATGTTTGGATGAATTGAGTTGAAAATGACAGGTTTCTGAAGACATTAATGTTGCATTAGCTATATGTTTCCAATCTTCGACTGCCCCGAACTTAAAACATTTCAATTATAATAATTACGACAGACAAAAATTATTAATAACTATTTAAAAAAAGTATCATACGGGCTACAGTTACATGATAAAAATGGCAACGGATAAAAACTACGTCTAAGCAACTCTAAGGTGAAAGTAAAAAAGAATTATACTCTCCCATATATTTATTACCAATATTCTTTAATGTATATATTTACCCATTGCTTTAATGTACACCTCGTATTTATATATTAAACCTATTGCTTTAATCTATACCTCGTATTTGCTCANACTCTAAGGTGAAAGTAAAAAAGAATTATACTCTCCCATATATTTATTACCAATATTCTTTAATGTATATATTTACCTATTGCTTTAATGTACACCTCGTATTTATATATTAAACCTATTGCTTTAATCTATACCTCGTATTTGCACAAAAATTACTTAATTATGAATGAAAACGTCCCGTTATTCCAATTAAAATACACTAGAGTTATCATTTCCATTTCAACATATTATGAACGCTACCTGTCATATTGTGCTTTAATTCAATTTGTCAATAGGTTCTCTCGAATCAATAAACAATGTGTCAACTCAAAATTATGGAGAATTGCTGAGTGCCTCTGAATGTGGAGTATATAAATGGAAACAAAATTAATAGATCTAACTCACGTTTTTGATCAAAGTGACGCTTCTTTAATACTTGTGTGTATAGATCTAACACGCGTGGTTGGATGATGAATATTTAACAGTTTTCGATGATTTATCAATGATTATTATCTCTTGTGGCAAACGAAAAGCACTACGTAATTATGAAGTATTTTTAAATTTGTTTTATTTTGAGATAAATAAATTATAACTTATGACCTTTCTTTTGACGATCACAATAGATTTTATTGTTTTACTAATTCATAATGTTTCAAATATTTTAATTGTTCAAAAGAGAACAATTATAATTTACATATCTTGATTGTTATTGGACGTAAATAATAATATTGTTTAATTTTATTCAACGTTATATCTTACAAGGCGAGGTCCCGATTTGAGAAATTGATTTTGAGGTGGGACTTCGTAGGATTGGTGTACCACAAAGTCATTGAAGTACAATTTCAAAGTAGGAAAACGTCTGGATGTTTTGAAAGAAAATTTCTAACTCGATTCCTATTGGTTGTAGGATAATTTTTGTTTCTTCTATTTTTGTGTAATATTCAGACAATAAGCTGTTAAAGTTAGAAATTTGCACAATTAATTGCGGAGGATCCAGCTTTAATCGTTTAGTAACGAAAAATATCCCTTTCTTGACATTAAAAATAGGGATGTTATATTCAATAGATTCTTTGCAAATTAAAAGGGAACAAACTATACGGTCTTTCAAATAATTTCCACGTTGGTTTAGGACATTGCAATCATTTTTGGCGCAATTCGACAATTGTTAACATAGAATAAACGATTAAACTATCTCAACTACTTTCCGCGCGCATTGTTATATCGTAGTACTTGCCATAATAAAAACATCTTAAAAATATGAAGATACAACAGAATTGGTCCTTGTAATAGTTATTGCAAAAAACGAACTGTGGTTTCATACGTTTTCTGCAATAACGAATAAACGGATTTGAACTTATGACGTCTCTTTTTATAGATTTAAGACCTACTGCTCGCTCATTAACCGTTTTTGTCTAGGCTCAATCCCCCGAGTCACTAGACCAAGAAAACATGAAAAATCTCACATTTCACACTTTGAGGGTGTATTGCAAAAAAATTACCACCACTATAATCCTTCAAAAGACGTAGAGGGTTTTAGATTCTCGTATTCTACACGATAAAACTGCATCATACCTTCTAAAAATTTTCGACTTTTTTTCTCCATAGCCCGGTCCAATTAGCTTTTATTAGATTGGATATCTTCTTTTGTATTAAATCATTTGTGTGTAATAGCTAAGAATATATTTTAATATTCTTTGCTAAGCTTCTTTAAAGCGAAAAGTATACACGTTTTAGAACAATTATATGTCTTTAATAATTATCAATTATAATTGATGTGTATCAGATCGAGAATTTCTGATATCTAATGTATTAAAGTATAAACAATAAATAAAATATAATAACTACGAACTTAATTGTTATGGAATAATGATTCCATTGAACTTCGTTCAAATGAATTGAAAGGTTACTGATATTGAACTTTTCGTTTTTAAATACTTGTTTGGAATCAAAATGTGTGATATTGTTAGATTACAGTAATATGAACATGTCAATGCCCTGTTCTTCAATAAAGTTGCAGCGTAGTTTTAAAATTATTCTATTTCTAATTCCTGCTTTCGAGAAAGTCCCAAATCTCATTAACCTTCAAAGTAATTTGCTTAAAATTGCAAACATATTGACATTCTATTAGTATTATAACTCGCAGCTAACTTTTTATCTTATCTAGGAATTTTTGCTGAATTTTTTGAATCCGCCTCTGCCTTAGGGCCCTTGATCGGAATTGATGGGATGGTCCCTTGCTTGCTTCCGGAGAGTAAATTAGTTTTTTTCCCTCCACGTGGTCATACGCAGTTTGTACTGTTTTTTGACAATAAATTTATTATTATTATTAATTCTGAATCTCTTTTGCAAGCTTTTGTAAGCCTTCATCCTCTCTCAATCTTTTTTCTTTCTTTCTTTTTTACCACGAGGGACCTTTTGTGGGCAGGTAGATAAAGCCATTGAACTGTGCAGGAGGTGGCAGCTGCTGAGGCATTGCGAGTACAAATGGTTGCATGAGGAGGCAGAGGGAATGATCCGAAGCGGGCAAATGAAGCGGTCGCTTCGCCACTTAATTTGATTTGAGGTCACTTGTTTACACACGCGGACAGTTGTGTTTATGCGAGCACTATTGGCCGCAATTTGCTCCCACCACCGTTCCACCGGTTTCCTCCTCCTCCTCCACCTCTTCCTCCAGTATCCCTTCCGCCTCTACTTCCCTATAATTTGCTTACACGCGGAGGGGAGTTTATGTTGTACATGGCGAAGGACGGGGTGATGGCGAGAGGGATGAGAGTATCCGGATAACACACGAAGCTGCGTTGGTGTTGATCTAGAGGATCGTGGAACAAGTGCTTATAGAATCGGATGGGAGCGTTTTCTAAAGAGGTGCAGTTACCGAAGGGAAAAATCAATGTTCCATGACATATACGTCGAAGGGAGTAGACGAATGGTTTCCCGTAATAAATGTTATATAAAGTGTATTCAGAGTATCAAAAATTTGACATTCTTTTCAGAAATATGACCATAAATATTCTTGTGTCTGTGTGGGTGTGACTCGCCAGTTAATACTGACCGTGGGAATTCACAACATTTCCTTTCAAATCCATTCCATATCCTAACAAAGCCACGAGAAGGCAAGAAGGAAAAGTAATGTAACTTGTTGGTTCATTACCGCCAGAAACTGTCAAAATATCCCAAAAATGTCCCTGGTTGTGTCCATGGTGTTCACGGTCGAGGATATAGATCGCCAATATTCCTTGGTGTCGGTACAGGAAATAATGTAACTAGCATCATGTTCCTAACGTTTTGACCCTGAGTTCGAACTGAAACCCGACCGTCCAGCCTGCTGGTCAACGTGGATACTCTGTGGATATTATCAGTGATAAAAAAGGTCGTAAAAGTTACAGATTTATTATTCTCATGGCATTGATAGGCAATGTACTCAAGAAGGGGAATACAATTAAGTTTCACCGAGATCAAGTACAAAAGTTAAATAACCGAAAAATGGTAATAGGTATACTAAGTATCCAAAATTAAAAATAATCTTCATTAAAATTACCCATTTTTCCCTATGAGAAAACAAATAATTATAAGTGTCACATTCTGTTATATCTTTGTATAATCGTAAGAGAATAATATATATGTTCTGTTGACTTCTATGAAATATAATACACAAACAAATATATGTTGTAAAATAAACACATGAAATATTGAAGACTTAACGTAAAATTTATCATTAATCTATGCAAATCTACAGAAACCCGTCACTTCAAAATAAATTTCAAAGTATATTAAATTCTGTTTAAATATACGTATACATAAGAAGCACGTGAAACTTGCAACATACATGTATGAAATCTTCTCACAAGTTAAGTCATATTTTTAAAAGCGAGTATTACTGAACAGAATTAGACTTTTAATAACAATTCGTGACAGTTCAGTACATTTCAGTATCGTTTCCTTTCCATGATGATGTTTAAAACACAAATTAAAAAAAAAATGCTGCTGTGCTAGTTGTTACTAAGTACTATTTACTTTTCATTCTCTCTCTAATTGGCATGAACAATGTTTTCATTACTTACAGATGAATAATAACTGTATGTAATCTAAAAACCGGCCGTTTTCAAATGCACTCTCCTATCAATGATATCACAGTAAAATTCGTAATTTCCACTCATTTGAGTATTGAAAGTGCGTAATCACTCTGGTGGGTGGTATTTAAATCGATCTACACCAAAGCCGATTTTACGGAGTGCCAGCACACACAAAATGACATGGACATCGTTAAGTCGATAAAAGGGCAGAATCATTGAGGTGGAGACATGTAGTTGAGTGCCTCGTAAGAGTGCTTCGATTGCTTCACCCTCGTAACACCTTCCCATCGATTAATATCGCAACGACACTCAATACACTGTGACGTCACCACATAACCACTATTCATCTCTCCATAAATATCCCAACTCTCATCTGCTTTTTTCACTCAAAATCAATGAACATAAAGTTCAACATAGGTAATTAAAAAGTTAAAGAAAATAAAAAAATTTCTTCTGTAAATTAGATGTCACTGAAAAGCACAATGTAACAATGAACAAATATTTCGAATAAGCGGAAAGTAACGATAAATATTGCATTCATTGATGTGTTCTTTACACATATACACCAAATTTTGTTACTTCCTAATATATTATAAGACATCATCAACATACGACATATCAGTAACATACGACATCATCGTATGTTGCTGAGCGTAAGATGAGTTCGAGAGCTATGAGCTTACGAGCAACACGATAGAGCAAGGCGACAGCCACTGTCGGAGAATCTCACTCCGAACGGAGTGCGCGGGAGTTAAAATTTCACGACCACATTGTCTCTCTCCTGGCGGAAGAAGCCAGGAACGTGGGGACGTTTCACGTTTATGACGGCACTTGAAGCGATAATTCAATAAGGATCCGTCTCCGGTAGCGACATCGCACCCACCCTATACCGTCACGTTTCCCCTACACCGTCACCACCTCTTCAATCAGTTGATGTTACTTTGGATGAAGGAATTATCTCCGTAAACGTAATATACTTACAACATTTGTCACCTTTCTATTGCCATATGTGTCATATACGTTTGTCCCAATCAATTTCCGTGTGTAGGATGAGAACGCCTTTCGCTGTCAGAGATGTCATCTCCACTTTCGTCAAATCCCTCTCACGGCATCACTTTCCTTTCGTTTTATGGGATCACTTTCTTCGTGGTAAGAATGAAAGTGAGAAGCGTCTATCAGGATTGGATGGGACTCGAAATATGAAGAAAACTTAAAGATGTGATCCAATACAGAAAACTTTACAAGGTGTGAGTTACATCACATATGTAATGCGAGATAGCCCAACGCTATTAGTTTAATTTAACAAAATTATATAAAATACTCAGATACACTGAAATGATAAGAAGTATTCCAATGATATACAAGAAAAAAAATGTTTCTATTATAAACTGGAACTTGTCAAAGAGAAATTAATACGACGAGACATGAAGAAAAATATTAGCAACGTTATTTAATTTTCATTTTCACGTAAGAAAGATATAGTAAAATGTCACATTCTGTTATATCTTTTTTCAGATATTTCAAACTATTCTCAAGAAATAATACTATCGAAATCACGCAACATTGAGTGTACATAGCATGAAGGTTTCCATCAAGGTTTCAAAGCTAAGTAATATTTGTTACGAAACGAAAGTCTTGAGAAAATAATTTCGATTCATTGTTTGTTAAGTATTACAATTACAAAACGTTTTCCGGTAACTTCGCTTGCAGTTTTAAATGCCTCTAATATTTGTTTTTTTTTCCTTCTGCAAAAGATGGAAATCTTAACTTAGGTTATATAAAATTTGTTATTCGTGCTAACCTTCGAAAATGTTCACCATGTTTTTTATTGTATTCAGAAAAGTATTTTATATTAATACGTTTGGAAAACCATATTTTTGGTGATTTTTTATAATATTATTATGTTACGGTATGATTATTTTTTAATCAACTTGGTATCCATTTGTAGATTGCTGATAAGTGTTTAATTACAGAGACTAATGAGTCATCATTCAGTTTTTTTAAAAATATCTTGTATTTTTATTTATTGTTTACATCATAAAATTAAGTGGATTCATATGATTTTTGAAGTGATAAATTCGCAATAGCGAGGTGAATCTTGATATACACAAACTTCATACAGAATTGCTTCAAGATCGTATCTTCCCCGTGAATAGGAATGTACCAAGAATTAAGGATGGGCAAATAACGGATCGAAAATTTTTGGGTTGGGCTGTGTCGTGTCGATTCGGATATGAAGTCGGTTAATCCGAAAACGAATCGGTTTATTGAAACGACGCTGTTCCAAGTCTTAGATTAAACTAATAACCCACCGTTTTAATAAACTGATCGGTCAACAAATTGTTTTTTAGGTCAACTGCCTTCGCAATCGGGCCCGATCAAAACTGAAAATTTGCGGTCGGTTTCAGTTCGTTATTCACCCACCCCTATATAGAATCAGCTGTTGTGGGTCATCACGATTAGCAGATCTGAAAATGAACACGAGAGCAAATGTCCTCCGGTGAAATCTGATTAAGAGAAATGTTGAAATATTTTCACACTAAATCTTCTATCTCATAATTTCGTTACAATTCCCCGCTGCGTTCCATAGTCACCGTTATATAATTCGCTCTGTGATCCTGCATTACTTGAAGCAGACGATAACAAGCAACTCATACTCGCCAGAACTCTCCTCACAGTTGAGACCTCGTGTGGCCATAAACTGGGAGAGAACACGCACGAGTATTGCCCGAGAGGGGGCTGTGTGGCGGACAACAGGGAAACAAGGGTTGTAACGCGCGACCGGGTGCACTGTGGAAAGAAATGACTCTTTCAGAGTCTTAAAACAGAGGCATAGAGTGAGCAATATGACAGCTAACTTCTTGCCTCTAATTGAATTTATTTTGAGCTTCAAGTTATTCTCTTCATCTCACAGAATAAAAATAATTGCTTTCTTGAAGTCTGGGATTACGTCTTACGTAATCGTGTAATTCTTTACTCAAAAGAGTAAATGTATTTTAGTCACTAATGTTATTACATTGAAAAATAAATCATTGCTTGTAGATCCAGTAAAGATACAATGACGTCAAAACAGTAAGGGATAATAACATTTTGATAGAGACCATAAAATATTTTTCATTATTTAATCAGAATAATTTTTATTATATACATTTATTTCGAGTAAATACGTGTAGCATGGATCGTTGGGATGGATGAAACTTATCTTACTTCACAAATTATCCATATAAAACACTGTGTTTTAAATTTGCATGCATTTTATTCAGGAAGGAGGTGGGCAAGTTTCTTTCAAAGGGAAAGAAAATACAGAAATAATGGATTCTATGAAATAATAAACGTGCAAGAAATGGAAGAATTTTGTTTTATTGAAAGAATAAATCATTTAAGTTGTAACTGAATATACAAAATAAATTATTATTTTCTTATAACCTTAAGTAAATTTAATTTGACATAATTATACATGCTAAATTAATAATTATATCAGGTTTTTTTGCCAAGATCACTCAGGAATCAAAGCTTTGATGGGTTTCTCGAAGAAAAGAAATTCATCCAAAATACAGAAAATCTATTAAAAATTATTAATTTCAACTTAATCAGTATAATTTTTTTCATTAATTTTTTACTAGCAAGAAACAGTACCTACTCTGGAATGAAAATAATTTTACTTACCACATCATTTAAATATAACTCTGTTTTTAAGTTACATTCCTTTTACTTATCCAAATAATTGGAATTGGAAAAAGGATTCTGTAAGTAGTTTTATTCGCAGAAATGACAAGATCTGAACATCCCCCCACCCACCCACTTTGATCTTAAAACTATTATTTAAATTTTAAAAATACTTTCGGGGTATTGCGCCGCGTCGTTATTTTTTTGACAGTCAACGTATTGTTGGCATTTGCAGTCAATATTTTCAGCAGGTTTTAAGAACCAAAGTGTCGGGTGTGGAAACTGGGTTTATAAAGAACTGAGGATGTCTCCCTCCTACGCACAATCGGAAAGAGGGGTAACCAATAGGAAGACGGCAACCAGGTAGGAGAGGGAATGATGGTGGGAAACTGTGATACTATTTTATTTCCTTTATTAGGGAGAACCAGATCTTATTGAGAGCTCAAATTTTTCCTTCCTTTTTCCATTATGAGGGTGTTTAAATATTTTTATTGCTTCTCTGTATAATCTTGATTTGTATCCCCTTGTTCTTGATAAAATTTCCATGTCATCAAAATGTATCCTGTTTCTCTTCATATTCACATGTTCAGTTACGGCGTTCAGTTCAGATCTTTCAACTTGGTTATATCTGTAACATCGAATATGTTCATTTATACGGAAGCTCCTCTTTATGGTACCGACGTACACTGATCCGCACGAATGCGGAATCTTATAAACATCGCTAACATCTAATGGGTCCATGGGATCTTCTGCGGATCTTAATATTTCAGAGACCTTTTTCGCGGGTTTCCAAATAGTCTGGACATTATGCTTTTTTAAACTCTTCCTATTCTATCCGTTATTCTATTAATATAAGTCAGAAAAGCTCTGCCTTGTACTTCAGTCTCATTGATCTAGTCTCTTTTTCTTTTTTCCCGGCGAGCGATCCTCCAGACCTCATTTCTGTTATATCCATTCTTCACTAATTCCCCTGACAGAGAGTTCAGTTCCATTTTTAAGGTCGCAGGCTCTCACAACCTTTTGGCCCAATCAACCAGTGACTTAACAGTGGCTGTCTGATGACATGGATGGTGATATGATGATTTGTTCCAAGTACCTATTGGTGTGATTCGGTTTACGATATACACTGTGTAAGATACTCAGATGTATCACATTCAATTTCCATTGTGAACTTGATATTGGTGTGTAAATTGTTTATATGATTTAGTTCGTCTTTACCATGACTCCACACAACAAACGTATCCTCAACATACCGATACGATGCCGAAGGTTTTTTTTAGGCGCAGACTCGACAGTAACAATTTTTTCCATAAATAAATCAGCGATCACAGGACTGAGGGTGTTGCCTATTGCCACTCCGTCAAGTTGTTCATAAAATTGGTCATACCATTTAAAATAGTACGTACTAGTAAGGCAATGTTCAAATAGCGCACTTATGTCCCCAGGGAAAATTTCACTAAATATACTCAGAGTCTCATTGACCGGCACTTTTGAAAACAATGAGAATACCCACGAAAAATATCTCTGAAATATTAACATCCGTCATGTCAAAGTTAATACCTGTCAAACTTTAAGTTTGTTTAAAATCACTTATTTTTCCATAAATAATATTAGTGTGAATTAAAAGTCTTTCACTTCATATTGAAAATAGTCATGCTTTGAGGTAAATTATGATTTTATCCAGTTAATAAATTTAATATCAAGCATCTGTTTTTTATTTCTTCAGCTTCTTCCATTTCTTCCAGTTTCCTTCGGTTTTCTCCACTTTCTTCCAATGCCTACCAGTACCTTGCGGAAGAAAGCCAATCTCTACTTCTGACCCATATACGCACTTGATTACCTGTTCATTAATACATAAAAATATAGAAATTCTAAGAATGATGACTACGCAACTAATAATAATAAATTATTTATATTATTATTATTATTACTATGATATTATGAAGATAAAATGGATATATTAGATCATAGGAAAAAAAGAAAAACCTTACAATTTTTGTTATAATTCTTATCATTAATGAAAATTTGATTCTTAAAAATAACGGAAGGTTTTATTTCTCTTTCATACAACGTATCATAAAGTATATCGTTTTGATGAGGCATATTTAATTTCACAAAGTAATGTATTTTCGTGAACTGAATATATGGTATACTTCTATATGTCAAAACAAATACAGAAAACTTAGCTCGTAAGATATAGAGAACAAACATTTCTTAGTAGAACTCCCGGAGGAAATTAAACCTACCTTTTTTCTTGTATGTTATTTCTTTTGACAAATGTGTGTAGTACCCACAGGTGCTAGGATTCTTCCACTCGAAATATTTGTAACGTTTCCGAACATAATGAATGGGGAAAGGATGACCTTTTGTCACTTCGAGGCGAGGTCTTGTGATGCATCGATTGTGTTCAATTCTTTTGACTGTTTTCCTTATGTTAAAATATTGGAGCCGCACTTACGTCAATGTTATAAGTTCAAAATCAATAAATGTAGTCACAACTTATCTCAGTGAAACGCATTTCGATACTTTCCTCTGTTGATGGGATGTTTGAGGTTACTGATATCCTATAAATTGAAATCTTGAAAATAAAAATACTGTATTATCTTCATGCAAATAATAAATTTTATAGATAAATGAATCACAAATAACTTCTTGTAAATAAACAATGAAAAAAAGAACACATTTAATTCACTCACAAGTTAGAAGAGACATTTTGGCCTTCGTTTTTTGTCAGTCAGGAAGATACAACTTTCATAGAATAGTTTTTAAATTATCTTTAAAACTTTCTTATGCATCATAATTTTTTAAAATTTCTTCAAGCTATTAACAGTCACACAAACATTTTAAAAATATTTTTGTATAAATGACGGCAACTCGATAAAGATATTTAGATAGGGAGATGAACAACTACGGAGACAATGCTAGTTACCTCAAAATTGACTTTAACGTCAATTGAATCTAATTGATATTAGATTTAAAATTTCAATGTAATGGCTTTAATATTAACTGAATGTAAAACTCGATGCGCAATATATAAGCAGACCGCCATAAACCTTTTTTCTTAGGGAAGAGCTGGATCTCCCTCATAACGGGCTTTCAGAGCAACGTTCTTTACAGCGCACGTGTCACGCTAGATGCACTTCAAAAAACAGTTACACGTAAAATTTTGCGTCGGGATTGAAAGACTCGACCACTTTGGTTCATAATTCGCCAACCAAAACTTCCCTTATAATTTTACTCTTATGAGAAGTAAGCCACTGTTGTCTTCATACTTTAACTTCATTTAGAAAACATCGAAACTGCGACGCGCCTTCGTGATGTGTCGCATTTGTCCGTAGATAATTGAACTGAAACACCGGTCTTTCGAGAGGTTCAGAGTGCGGTAAGTCGTGTGTACGGTATGACTATCAGGTAGTCACTAAAAATGCACATTTCGTAATATGAACTATCTGACGCTCCGCGCCACAAAATGTAGAGACATTCCATGTCAAATCAACCAAACATTTTCTCCCACCATCTCTGATTTTGATGCAATTTGGTACCCTTCTTTATACCATCAAGTTAGCGATATGATTTTTTAGGTTCCTAGATTCCATAGTCTCTTTATTAAGAAGATTAGAAATGTTGCATTTTTCGGGGAATTGTTAATCTCGTGAGTGCAGGTAGAGATCTGCGCATTTTATAAAAAAATTCATAACTCCGAATATAATTCATGAATCAACATCAAAATGTGTGTACACATACTTTAAAGAACATAAATTAAAGGAAAATTTATCAAGCTTGTATTTATAGAACGAAAATTTTTAAGAATTGAGAAAAATTGTTTTCCATCAATTTTATGCGTGAAAATCGTAGTCTCGTTTAAGTAATACATCTCAAAAAGCCAAAATCAGACATGATTAATTTTTTTGTGAATAATAGCTAAAATTGGGTAAAAAAACAAGTGTGGAAAGAAAAAAGTGGTCCCGCCTTTGCCTGTTTAGTAAATTCGCGTTAAAACGTATATATTTCTTTTATGTTTAACCAACAACTTAGAAATTAAGTCAAATAAGAAAAAATAAATACAGAAATCCATACAAGAACTAAATATGACAATAAAGTAGAGTTTGTGTACTTATTCCTGTAGAAACGTCTTTTTCTTCAAATTGATACATCCTTCCAGAGTCCTGAGCAGTAGGTGGAGGAACAGGACGTAATATTGCTGAGTGGTACAAAACGAATATCTTCCTTTCCTTCAAGCCAAGAAAAAAATCATGCTGGTCCGTACGGGTGCATAAATTTGATGTTAACGTCACCTTCTACATGCTTGGAGAGGATCAACATCAATGATCGTTATAGATACACGAGACGAAAGAATTTGTCGATAATTGTGACATTTTCATTGTGGATGATTTTACCTCACAAAGCTTGAGTGTTATGTAAAAATCAGCATCAAAGCTGATCCTCTTCATTCCGATTAAGAATTCTGAAAGAGGGATGACATGGTGATAACTCCGCGTACCTGGCACAGTTTTACCCTTCAAAAATTGACATTCAAGCTCTTGTCAGGTAGCTAAGAGATTCTCTCTCTTTAGAAGGGAAAATTCAATATTTTTAATTTGGTTTGACAGTAATCAAAGACTTTTTTGGTAGTGTTTATGATGTTTCCTGTTGGCATCTGCAGGCTTGTTCTTGTCACAAGACGCTTTACGGTGCCTCCAATGCCGTCGCAGGGGGATTTTCCATATAAAAAACCTCCATCCCGCTTTTAGACAAAAATGTTTCTCAAGATTGAACAGGTTCAGAAAGTTCTTACAGTTTTCATACTGTCCCCCACAACCATCCAAAAAATAATTCACATGTTGAACTGAAGGGAAATTGTCACGGAGAAATTTTGTCACAACTTTTTGTGTTTCATAAACAAAGCACACATCATGTTCCAAATCTTCTGATATAACACATAAACTGGAAACAATAAAATATTCACTGAACTCAGGTTTAGTATAAACATTGTAAAGAACATTGATCTTTCACCCAGTGATATCCTTGAGTTTCACTCTGTATGAGAAATGAAAAATTTTCACTGAAATCTAAGAGGATAATTGCTTTATTGTAAAGAAGATTTGAGTTCAATTCTTTCAAATAATTTGCCTGAGATTTTGCGATGAATGAACGAGGAACACGTTTTTCCATACTATTTGTTAGTTTAGTAAAAAATTCGACATAAGTCACTTTCAATGTCACTTGCTGGGTGCGATCAGTTGAAAATCAAGAGTTGTAAGTTATCTCATCATCTGAATCCCATTCTTCCAACTTCGATCGTAAAACGTTCTTCAAAGTTTTGGTTGGTGGGCACTCAGAGTAATGTCTGAACATAGAGTCTCTGTAGTCTTCGGAAAACACAAGATACTGAATCAAATCTGTGTGTCTTCTCTATTGAAGCTGCGTGCAACAGAAGTGAAACATTTTCATGAATAGCGCAGACGCATACTGCATGTGTACCAGACGATCCTGCAATCAGACACCATTTAGGGTGGAGCTAACAAAACTTGGGAAAAACAATTTTGATCATAGGATGTGCAATCTTGAAAGCTGCGTATAATTCTTTTAAATTTCCTAAAATCAATCTTTTCTGCTCGCAAATATTCTTTGCAACACTGATTTTATCTTTTTGTCCGGGTATTTTTCTAGAAAAATCGTCATCTTGAAAAAAATGTTTAACTAAACCAACAACAATATCATCGAGCTTTTTACCTCGACTCGGCTCAGGTAATGTCAGTATTCATTTCTCATTGAGGATTCCTCTCGCTTTGCAGGCCGTAAAATCACTTACATTGAATTCAGTCATATTTTTTTACACCACGAGTGAGAAGCAAGCGTCAAAACTTGAATTTTTTCTCTTGTTGGTAGGTAAGTTGCTAATTTTTCTTTTATTAAATCTACAAGTCTCCGTTAAATGTTTCAGGGAATGCTACTTATTAAACTTTACAAACTTTTTTCTCCATCGATACAGATGCTGATTCAATCTTTGTTTTTGCATAAGCAAGTCTTATATGGTGATTGAGAGAATGAACTTTAATTGGAGTCTCACCTAAACTTGTAAAAGATGAGTTGATTTGCTCGACTGCTTGTCCCCTTGAAACTGACGTTTTTATTTCTATTATGGAAGTTTATCTGCATGAGAAAGTGAATTTCCCACAATATTGTCATAGTAAGGTGCGAGTTCATTTTCTTCACTTTTTAATTTATGATTTACTTGGTCTTGGCAGCGATGACATTCTTTGCTCAGGAATTGCGTTTTTTACATAACCAATCACATTATTTATCTGCATAATTTAAAGATACACTTCTCAACCNATTTTATGTCTTTCAAACGGATCAAAGTACACTGTTTGATAGGTTTCATACTTCGAAAGGTAATATTTTTATGATGCTCACAAACAGTAAGTAAACATTCAGCACTCACTTCACTTCTTAAAACCGAAAGCTCTATTTGTGCTGCATTGAAAGAACTTTCAACATATATCAATTTTTTCATTTTTGTGTAAGTTTCCTGGTGACACTATTTTCTTTACTTCTCTTTTACTACAGTCAGGTAACGGCTCCCTACTTCGTGACATTGTAAAAAACAGTAAGAAACTTTCTACACTTTAAATATTTAATGTTGAACCTCTAGATGCTTGAATATAACAGACAATTATGAGATCACTTCCTTACGACGAGATAAAAAAAAATAGGTTTGATGAGGGGAAAATAATCAACAAGCCTGGACCGAGGATTTCATGGGAGGATTTCAGAAAAACAATCATTGCCATAAGCAAGACTGTGAATCACTCCTTTAAACTAAATCATTGATAGAGATCGAAGAAAGCAGCCAGTTAATAAGATGGAAACTCCAAAACCCACAAAATGCAGGACTCGGCACTTTTGTCGACTTGGCAAAACCGCTCAGTCCCGCATTTTGCCGAGTCCCATGATCTTTGTTATTCTATGCAGCGCGAGATAAGTGACGGGCATTGACGACACATTGCTGAATGATTCACACAGCATTTCTAAATGCATTGAGCGATAAAAAAATATACAAATAAAGCGATATCTGACTATATATGTGATCTAATTTTTGTACTAAAGTACAATGTGATAAAATATAATATTATTGTTATAACAAACAATTACTAAACAAGCAAGGGCGGGACCACTTTTTTATTTCCACACTTGTTTTCCCCAACACTTTTAGCTCTTATTCAGAAAAAGATAATTCAGGTCTTATTTTGACCTTTTGAGATATATCACTTCAAGGAGACAAGGATTTTCACGCACAAAATCGATAGAAAACAATTTTTCTCAATTCTTAAAAATTTTCGTTCTATAAATACAAGCTTGATATATTTTCCCTTAATTTATATTCTTTAAAGTGTGTGTACATAAATTTTGATGTCTATTCATGAATTATATTCGGAGTTATGATTTTTGTTATAAAATGCGCAGATCTCTATCCGCACTCAACGAGAACAATAATACTCGAAAAATGCAAAATTTATAATCTACCTAACGAAGAGACTATGGAACCTAGGAACCTAAAAATCATATGAATCGCTAACTNTAGGAAGCTAAAAATCATATGAATCGCTAACTTGATAGTGTGAACAAGTGTACGAAATTTCATCAGAATCTGAGATGATGGGTTGATTTGATATGAAATGACCCTGTAGCATCGTAGGAGACAACGTGGGGCGACGGGTCCTAATCGCGTGCAAGAACTTCGAAGAAAACCGAGGAGAACGATGAATGACTTGGGAAGAATGCCGAGATTTTACTACAAGCAGAAGTATCACCACCAATTGGAATAGAGAGTCAGATAAAAAGAAACTTTGTAAAAATAATCGACATTATAATTAACCGCATTAACTTTAACAAAAGACGCTTCCAATGGCTAATCCGAATCTGTGATATAGACTTAATTAATTGAATGTATTTTGAAGGATTTATATTTTTCTGTCCCTAATTTTCAAGTGTCGGATTGTAATTGTTTGATTATTAACTGTAATATTTTTCTCTTTTTTCAAATCACACGTTTGTAATTTGTTTATGCAGTAAATCTATGTTTTTTACCTTGATTTTCTTCTATTAGGGAGCAGACATATTTTCTTTGCAAGATAGGAATTGAACTGTTTATTGAGTTTCAACTAACAGCAGCGTAACAGTGCTGCCAATATTTAAACATTAACAAATATAATGAATAGGAAGAGAATGACCTTGTTTCGCGCAGACACGAGGTCTCTCTGGTAAGCAAATATTGGTGGCGCTCTTACGCTGTTGATGTTCGTTCACATGACTAACTTAGGAACATTAATTTGCGGAATGAAAAGCAACGATAATAAGTGTAAAAAAATCACAAAAAGATATCTTAAATTATTTGTACCAGTATGATCAAATATTTTTAATGTCGTCCACAGTACGCATATTATTGGAACGAGATATTTGCAAGGCTGGTCTGTACATTAAAGAGACTTAAAGTACAACATGTTATCAAGCTTTCCTGTGGCATTAGTGTTGTAGTAATGAAAGAAGAAACGAGTCCACCGAGAGTGGCGCAACAGGTCTTTCCATATCTCTTCCTCGCTGGCGCCAACACCTGCTGGAAGAGAATTGTGAACGATCGCGTTTCGCGTGATAGGGCACTCGAGTTCCTAATCGATATTGGTATTCCGGTGGTCGGGATATGACCGCTAATAACACGAATTGACCCAATTCAAAGACTAATATGTATTCTTTTTTATCAGTTAACGGACATAATGTCTCGAATCAATATTTCTTGGAAATCACAAGCTGCCTTTATAGATTCGTTAATGATTCATGTCTGATTTAAAATATCACGTGGACAAGGAAAAGCGAATTCAACCGAGGTTTTGATAAATCAAAATAAAAAATAATACTTCATGATCTTACGAAATTTTGAAGGACTTTTCTTAAAGATAGTTGCAATTGTATTCGAAAGTATGGTTAATATTCATTATATACTATAATAGTTTAAAATCATAAGAAAAATTTACTTGTTTCAGCGTAGATGCGTTGTTAACAAACTTCTCAATATCGAGCCTATTGATGACAAATCAAAAGTGATTTGTGAGGCGACAGAATTAAAAACTACAAAGTTTACACTGATTAATATATATTAAACGGTGAATATCGGTGTTCATCAACATCCAGTAATCGTGTTAAAGATTTGAAGATGGTATCCACTCAACAAGAGACCCTCTGGCGTTCTCCAATTGAGCGAATCAGAGTCACTGGTTATAATAAAGTGTGCTTCTCGTCCGCTTGTTTGGATAGATCAATATTTTACAAAGAACAATGGTCGTTGGTATTACTAGTTTATAAAAACAAGATGTTTGTGCTAAGGCGAGTCGAAGTGACGCCACTTAGAGTAGACTATCGGTTTCAAAAAGGAGCAGTCTCGAGTTTTAATCTACGGTTCTATCTTTCTATCCATCAAATTATGAAAACTTATACCTCAAATTTTAGCGTATTTAATTTTGCGTTTTAGGTATGAGTTTAATAATTTTTGATTGAGTCTTAGTATATTTTTATTGTGTTTGGAAGGCAAAAAACGCGATATTTTAGCATTTTCAAGGAAAGGTTCAACTTTGAAAATTTATATTAGCAAAACTGCCTAGGATATTGAAAGTTTTACACAGTGTTGCTGGGATAGACATTCATAAGATGAATTAGGTTTTTAATTTTATCATTGTGAAAAAAGTGTTCTAGTAATTTTTCTAAAATCTTGCAATCCCAAAATCAGCTGATCGTCCATCAGTCCTAAAAATAAACGTATTTAAAATGGGATGATAATAAACAATTAGCTTATTAATAACTGTACCCTGTGATTTTATATCACTTGATAAAACGCGGAGGATCAATGTGCGGCGGTGTGGGAGTAACGCCGGCGGACGCCCGGACCCGATGTGGTTTGAACTGAGTATTGAGGTGTTGCCTCATTCTTATTCTATTTTTTAATACTGTTATTTTAAGACCTTTTTGGGTATTGTATGATTAGCCGATCTTACAATTGCAAGGTTTTATAAAAAATACAAAAAACAATTTTTTAACAATGATAAAAAAATTTAAAAAATAGCAAATCTTATAAATAACTATCCCAGCAACACTAAAAATTGCAATATCCTAGGCTCAACAGTTTCGCTGACATAAATTTTCAAAATTGACCCTTCCCTTGAATACGTAAAAAATCGCATTTTATATCTTCCAAACTCAATAACAAATTCTCAGAGACAAGTCAAAATTATTATAATCATACATTATAACTCAGAATGAAATATGCTTCTATTGGAGGAATAATTTGATGTATTTTGATTGATGGGTAAATTGAACCGGAGATTCAAATTCGAGTCTGTTGCTTTTTGAAAGCGATAGTAGACCTAGAACGGTGCCGTTAGTTCAGTTCGACGTAGCACTTTGATGAAAATGTACAAAAAATTCAGCAAGCGTTAGAGAAGAGAATATAAAAGTCTACTCGCCGTGTCAATAGAGAGCTTACAATTTCTTTTGTGTGCTGGGTGTTAAGGTAACATTTGGTCTAAACAACACAGGTTACAAAAGTACAGTAAGCTCTTCGTGTCAGTGACAAAGGTAGAGTTCAGCAATAGTTAGGAATGAGCTTGGGAATTAACTTTAATTATATTATATATTTATTTATGATTGTTGGCGTATAATTAGCTATAATTTTAAGTATGTTACAGTTTTATTTATATTTTTTAATTAATTTAAATATTAAGAAATTAAGATGAATTGTAATTTTAAGATACGATTGAATTAGTGTAAATTTGTTTAATAAATTTATATTATATCAAGGAATTAGGCAAGTTAATGTTATTCGACAGTTTACCAAAAACTTGTCTTTAGGATATAAACTTAAGTCTAACGTGCTCAATGATAACAAATTAAAGAGTCGCGGTATTTTGACCGTGCAAAGGAAAAATAATCAGTAGTCTTTTAATTGAAGGCTGGAATGAATGGATTGACGAAAGTGCCGGGAAGACAAGTTATTTTCAGGGTTTCAGGGATTTTCAGAGACTTATTTAGAAACCGCTTTACTTTAACTTAGTAAAGTTTTGATCCACCATTATCTCGGTACTAATAATAGTACCAACATTAGCATCAATGAAGTTACCACGCAAAAAGTGTGAGAAGATATTGAGAGTATTTTGAAAAGAGGAACTATTAATGTTCACGACTTCTGATGAAGTATAAATAACTGAAGATTGATGTGTACTGGATTTTCAACCCTTTGACGTAAACCCAGAATAAGAAGTCATGTATGAACTCCTAATTTTCCATGTTTTACACCAATTAACATTTATGAGAAATCTTTTTTCACATTTGTCATTGTGCTATTTTCACCCTAAACTTTAAATGATGTACTATTTTCTCGTTTTACCCCTCATTTAAAAATACGACAATTTTATCATTCATTGTGCCAATTGTAAATTTTAAAATTCCTTCGAACTTTTTATACAAGATCTGGGTACATTGTTGGGAAATTGCTTACATAATCATGTAGATTAAAAATTCGGAACCTAGTTTGTGCTCCAAAGCCAATATTGAATTTTAAATACGCTATTTCACTCACATTTTGCCCCACATGTTTCAATCATCTCCCTTATTAGGTATCTTCAACAAATGTTTCTAATTTTGAAAGAATAATAAGAACCTATTTGAAACTCTAACAAAGCTTTTTTTATATATCTTAGTATTACACGCTTCAATGTAAGTACGTATTAGGAAAACTATGTATTTCTAAATGACTTGTAACTTGTATTCACCAAAAAATATTCTCACTTTGAGTGCAAATGTAATAGTAAATACCAATAAGAAAGTAAACGTGACTTTGAATGGCTATATTAGTATCCTGAGTGAGAGTCAAAGGGAGGTTTGTGTTCTGCCTCTATCTGTTGGTACTTTACTATGGAATGTGATTTAACGCGATTATTTTCCCTACTAAGTATGTATATATATATAATTGTTTTCATTTTATGTATAATTTTATTTGCTTTAATAGTTTACATTGGAGCAAGTACAAACGTGAAAAACATTTGAATTATACTTTCAGTATATAGTGAAATTTCTGCTTCGATATTAGTGCGTGGTATATTAAACATCACTTATTTTACAGACAAAATTGATGTTTGGATAGGTTTGATGCAAGGAGTCCCGGACTTCACCTGCACGTTTCACCTGCGGAAGGACAAAATCAACAGTATTTTCGCGAATGACAATTGCCTTTATTTTCGATTTATTATAAATCTAAATATTATAACACAGAAATTTCAGGTATAATATTTTCTCGAGATTTTGGACCCGACAACGCTGAAAAATTATTGGTCAATTTTTAAAATTTGTTTAGTTCTCATTTGGCTCTATATAGTGTTTAACAAAATTTCCGTTCCGTTTTTATTATTCCCGTTGTTTCGAGACCTTCTCAAAAGTGGAGTTGGTGACGTTGATTGGAGACTGACATGAGCGAAAGCAAAATACTTAATACTATTTCACAGCCATTCCAGAAAGTAATTGAATTACGCTTTGTAGCCCACGTCGGTTGAGAAATATACATTCTGAACTCCACGAGCTCTAGAAAATTTGATGCCACGTTTCTGCACTCGTATTGTAGAGATGAGATGATGTATTTATTTTATTCCCTAATATATTAAGGCCTTACACCCCACCTCGCTCCAAATACCGGCTACGTCCTGGTGACTATTATGGTTATCAGCGGAAGTAGTCCTCCAACGAGTAAGACTTGATAGTTTATTAGTTTTAAGCACTTACAATGCTGGAATGTCTGTAGACCACGAGGCGGTAAGTCCCAGGAACAGAGCGTTCTTGACGAAGGATCTATCAATTGGCCCTACCAGTGACTATTGGAGGTATGAGTAGGAAGGAGTACGGTGCAAGTCAAGGATCGGCCCCCTTTAAGAGGACCTGATGCCTCTCGATCATGGAGGTGGTGTCAATCGGAGAGAAGCAGAGCGATCGAAATCTAATGCTCGCTTAGCGGATTGGGTAGGTTACGGTTCATCAAGGTAGCGTAATGGACACCAATGCTCTGATCATCGCAGCAATGGAGAGCAGACTTCTAATCGGTCTTTCCATGGTCTTGACCGATCTCTTATACAGTGCGCGGACAAACTACTGCTAGCTTAACCATAAACATATCCGGGTCCTTTTTGCCTTTTATCAGTCAACAAAGAATAAAATAAGCTAAATTTTGAAAATCTATGCGACATCACTTTTTTTCATTTATGTGAGCTAGGATACTCGTATACTGATAGTGAGCTAATGTTTTTTTAAAAAGTAACCTCGCTACCCTCTCACCCTAAGGCCGTGCGCGCAGATCGAGCGGTCGCACTGTACGCCTCGTGTGTTAACTTAGCGGTTTACTAACCCAATTCTCGTGACGTGAACCTCTGGCTTGTCATACATTGACACGGCATCCTCGTGATATTTTCCGTAAATGTGAATTTGACAATAAAATAATGGTTCCAAAACTGTTTTGAAGCAACTGGAAAAAAAGAGTCCTTTCTTTACCATATATGGCTGAAAACGATAGATAATAATGAGCTCTATCTTTATGAAAAATACCCCACCAATCGGAAAGCTTTTATTAAAACCAAAATTTTACTGTCACATCATTTATATTCAAGTATCCCCTCTATGTAAAAAAGACTACTTTTTCATAAACCTAATTTCTAAAAAAACACAACATACTCCATATCTATAATATCGGTCAATAACTGTGTTGTTTCAACACTAAAAGAAGAGAGTATATTCTCCAATTGTCCGCATATTCCTCTACTTACATCCTCTCTTATCTAGGATCAATAACGTAGATCGTCCAGAAAATAAAGAACATTTTGGCATGAACAATATAAAACTAAAGCTATCATAATCAAAACTGTATTTAAAATGTTACAGGATCTTATTTTTTATCTATTAATTTGTTGATATTACTCTTCTAGGTCGGAACAGCTGCCTGAACGTCAGACGCCGTGCCACTCGGCGCCATGATTTCCATCTGGGTAAGATAATAGAAATTCCTTAACTAATATTTACACTGCGTTTAAACTTATATTAGAAGTAGATTTTAACTTAGTAGCAAAGCTCAGAACTCGGGATTCAAGTATCATTTTTTCTACTGACTACTTATTTTAATTTTAAGCCAGAAAATCAATCAAGATAACTCATCGAAATCAATAAAATTAAAAAATTAAATGTTTGTCGGTGAGAAACCATGGAGCGATGGGGTGAACGATCTTGTTGACACCCCCCTTGTCCTCAGAGCCTATTTTATAATAATGTATAATGAGTACTGAGGTGAATTAATAATCACGCGTAATATGATCAGAACTAATGATTGCTTTTTATTAAGCAATACTATCAGATCGACACAGAAATAAACTGCTACGTGGTTCCAAAGTCTTTGAATGCGCTCAATTGACTTGTAATGAGTTGTCCGTCGGGGATCGGACCATGGGATGACGGGGCAGAGCTAAGTCTGAACCTAAGAAGTACTGCAGGTGGAGTTCACGCTGGCGCTCTCGCAGAATGACCAAGTCCACAAAGAGGAAATATATCAGTTACACAAATCCTCAATTAACAGTATCATTTCTCATCATAGACTGTTCTTCCCGTCACTCCCGTTGCAGTAGAGTGTAAGGGCGACTCCAGACATTCGTCATTCACCGAATCTCGAGAGACCTCTCGCCGAATAGCGAATAGTGAGGATGGGTTGCTTACTCTCCGCTGCATCCCGAATACCGGTGCTCGCTCTACCCGCAATGTGTCGGTCTATTGAGCTGACAGGAAAGGAAGCCGAGCAGTGGCAAGCATTGGCGAGGGGCGATGCACGCCATTCGGGATTCACTGAATGACGAATGTCGTGGAGCCGCCTTTGCACTCAACCCCTAGCACTGACTCTAGCATGAGCTTGCGACCGTGTAGGCTCTATCACAGCTAAGTACGCAGCTCGTGCTTTTCTTGCCTTGTTCCTTCTAAAACACTATCAATCCATGACACTTGTTTACAATAATTGGAATAAACAACTTACCTCAACTTTAATTAGCTCCTGATGCTTTTATTTACTACTCATTATTATTCGTTTCTTTTTACCCCTATTTAAGACTTCACCACAAGTCCCCCAAGGCGCTCGTCTCAGCCAAACNAATACCGGTGCTCGCTCTACCCGCAATGTGTCGGTCTATTGAGCTGACAGGAAAGGAAGCCGAGCAGTGGCAAGCATTGGCGAGGGGCGATGCACGCCATTCGGGATTCACTGAATGACGAATGTCGTGGAGCCGCCTTTGCACTCAATAGTTTGAAATATAGTTGGAGCATAGTAAAATAAACTAAAAGTACAGCCAAAATTGAGGTGCTTGCCGGTTTATTGCAAAAAGATATTTACATTTAAATTCGTATAATTAAAATGTTCAGACAACCATAAGCCGCAAAAATATTTCCCTCAACAATGTCATAATTAATTTTGTCAGTGGAAGGCGTGAGTAGAAGGCAAAAGATGTATTAGAGTTTGGAACGTTACATTAACATGACAAAACAAATATTAGCGTTTTGGCACTTTTCATCGATTTTTAAATAAATCAAAGAACTAAAACTATCGTCCAATTTTAACACAATACACTCTAGTGTGTTATGTTCGTCCTACCAATGATTCGAGATTTAGTTTACTTCAGAAAAATTATGGTGAATTTTGTGAAACCTTACGGTTTTTTACAATGAATTTACTGATCAACTAGTGTTTGATATCGATTTGAAAGGCATGGTTTAGAAATTAGAGAAACCTCGTTTACATTAATATGATTCACGCGATAAAACATAAATGGATTGATATTTGATAACGAGGTGATATGCGTTGAGGTGTGATCTTCACGAACGATCGCTCGAGTGCACATACTGTCCTCGCTGACACGTATGATAAACTATGCGATCGCTACTTCCATGTTCTTTGTCAACAACTCTTTCTAGAATTCGAAGAGTAGGGGAACATTAATTTTATTAATTGACAGAGTAAAAGTTCTAAAGTTTCATGAGTTGAAACATCACAGTAACAACTATTCAACAACAGTATTTATAACTGGCTCGACAATCGCAAATAATAATAAAAAAAGAACTCCAGAATTTGGTATGATGCCATGCTATATTTAAACAATATATCACTCATTCTATGGATCAGTTAAAGAATTCTAAAACATATTATATTTCACGATAATCAAAATAATAATAATAATAATTATTATTATTATTATTATTATTATAAGTGGTGGTGCTGTGCTGAAAAGGCGCGCAAGCACCGGGAAACCCGGAACTGATTGTAGTTAAACATTATCAGGAACAACAACTGCAGAAAGTGTTTCCCAGAGGAGAAATCCACTTTTATCTGGGACCACCCTAGCAGGCCGTCAACGTACCCGCATTTGGACCAAAGAAATTAACACTTTTATCATGCGTACGTATTACATGATCCCAGAATTAGAAACAAACTTAACTGGATACAGACAAGAACTTCACCGTTTATTGATTGAAAAATATCCTACCCCTAATGTAACTGAACAAAGAATAGCCGATCAAAGAAGAGCAATAGTTACCAACAACCTTACCACCAAAGCAATTCTGAGTCAATTAAAATCAGAGGTGGAATTGATAATGCAATAGAAGCATCAAGATGTGACCGCAAATAAAAACCTCTAATCTGCACCTATTGTGGACTAAGTAAACTTCTCCACTGAACAAGAAACTAATCGTGATCCACATCCACAATCGCATCCAAACAATACATTGCACCAAGTGAATGAAAATCTAGTCAATAACTCAGAACATGTAAATGAAATAGGCGAAATCCGTCATACTTTAAATAAGTATCTCTCACAATATTCAGGGCTTGACCCCACTAAGAGACCAGCAATTCCACGACATGGCAGTTCAAGAAATTTTTCCCGCACAATACAAACCATCAACGTTCTACCAGAATATTTAACACCGATTCATTCTTTTGAGCAAATGGATTCCCTCATCTACTGTGCTGCATTGACTGCTGTGACAACAGTGGAATGGTGCCAAAGTACGTACAAGTACAGAAACTACTGAACCAACTGGAGATAAACCAATGCCCAAATGGAAGATGAGGCCGATCACGATAATGGAAAAGACCAGGAAGGACATTGCTTTTCTTTATCAGCCGATGAGGAAAAATGTAAACAAAAAGCTGAAAAGAAAGTCTTACAAATATCTTATAGATACAAAATTCATACCAAATTTGATGAAAACAATGAGAATGTGAGTGAGATTATGGATACACNGTCAAAGTACGTACAAGTACAGAAACTACTGAACCAACTGGAGATAAACCAATGCCCAAATGGAAGATGAGGCCGATCACGATAATGGAAACATCCGTTCGTAGGAGATTTCACAACAGGTTACTCAAATTGAACGAAAGGAACTTTTACAGAATAATTCAGAAAAAAGTGAAGACCAACCACACAAGCAGAACTACTAACCAATATCACCCCAAACTGACAGAAGTAGAGAAATTCTGGTCATCGAACTGGTCAAAAAGTGAGACACTTAATGGAGATGCACCATGGATCAATGGTGAGATTACATCGGCTAAGAGTATTGACACACTGTTTTTTCGTGACATTCCCATTGAAACTTTTAAGAGTGTCATAAATTACATACACAATTGGAAAAGTCCAGGAAGTGACAATATTCAAAATTATTGGTTCAAAAAGTTCACCTGCCTCCATCCCTTGGTTCTACATTACATAAATAAATTTGTAAACAATCCACAAGTAATGCCAAATTTACTTTTAGGCGGAAGAACATTTCTATTGCCCAAAGGGGAAGAAAGTACCGGTCCTGCCAAATATAGACCAATTACGTGCCTCCAAACATTTTATAAAATCATGACATTCTGTATAGCTAAGTTAATTAGGACACACATGGAGCAGAATGTAATATTAGCTAAGGAGCAGAAGGGATGCCAGAAGGGTTCCAATGACTGTAAGGAACAACGTATAATAGATTCGGTCATCCTGAAGCAAGTCCAAGTAAAAAATTTATTCTGCAGGTATATTGATGATGAAAAAGCATTGTCTCAGACCCACTCTTGGCTTCATCAAGTCCTTGAAATGTACAAAATAAATCCAACCCTCATTAATTTTCTAAAGGCAATAATGGAAAAATGGAATTCAACCATTAATTTAAGAATAGGCAGCAAAATTAAAGCAACTGACGGAATTAACATTATGAGAGGTATCTTTCAAGGAGATTCACTCAGTGCTGTTTGGTTTTGTATTGCCCTAAACACACTTTCTAATTTCAACAAAAGTAATTAATTCATTTGCCATTCCTATCCTCACGTATTCATTTGGAGTAGTTTCATGGACACTAACAGATATAGAAAACTTCCAGCACCAGAAAAGTCAGGACCATCAAGACAAAGAATAGGTCACACCACAGAAGCTCAAATGTAGAAAGGCACAGTTTGCTTCGCAAGGAAGGAGGAAGAACCTACACAGTTCACAAATAGAGCAACTCCGAGCTTTCTTTCACCAGAAGAAGGGAGAATCTAACTTTCACAAAACCATACGTGCAGCTGACATGAAATATACTCCTTTAAATTTTGCAGATCACTCTCCACAACCAAATGAAATTAACGATGAAATCAGTCAGAGAATTACCCAATGGAAATCTAAACCACTTCATGGTAGACATCCTCATGATCTTGATGAGTCTGATGTCGACAAAGTTGCCTTGAACGCTTGGCTTACAAAAGGGGATCTATACTCGGAAATGGAGGGACTTCTCATGCAATTGAAGACCACGTAATAA
>NNCF01135837.1:1486-17941 GCA_002313205.1 Laupala kohalensis | reverse complement strand
AAAGTTAATCATTTGCATTTAAAGAAGAAAAAAAAGACATTATTTATTAATGGCAAACATAAACTGAAATTGCTAGTATTGTACTTACTTTATTACTGAATAGTTGGCTCCAGTTGGTGACTTGTTGAGGAATACAGCAATAGCATTAAAAGGCTGCAAGTGAAAGAAAACTATAGTACCAGACATTGGTAGATTTATGAAAGTTATGGACATTGAGAACAGTTACATATGAGAAGAAAAAAAAAACCTTTCTGCCATAACAAATCTATGAAGAATGTTGTAGGAACAAACATTTTTATCAACAATAAATGTCTATGAAATATTTTAATTGTATTAAAAATCATCAACCTGTTTTGTGCTTCAACTATGGGAAGAAATGATTTAATTATTATTTTTATACATAAGAAATGTTATCATTTATCCCATTAATATGCTGAAGTTTGGTATATTGTAGGACCAATGAGAGAAATTATGACCTGTCAAGAAAACATAAAGGTAGTCTTCAGAAACGTTAATGCCATTATGGTTGTAACAGAGCATAATCAGAGAAGATGAGCAACTGATGGCTGACATGGAGTTTGCAACCAGAAACAAATATGGCTTATGCAAATACAGCTAATGTTCCACGAATCACATTTTAACATCTTAAGAGAAGTAAAATAAAAGAAATTATCAATTAATTTATTGGATTGTTGTTGTTATCAAGAGAGTAGAAAAATTGTATAAGAAATTGTAAATGTAGGCTTTCACAGTTGAAGTCAATATATACTGGTTTGTCCCGGACAAACCATGTCTCAGTAGACAGAACTACCATTGTTTCGACCATCTTGCTGTTGCGTTCTTCAGGGCAATGTTAGTGTCGAACAGAACCTCAGCATAAAATGACAGCGTCTTAGGTCTGTACAACTCGGACATTGACCCGAAGAAGGCCACAGCAGATGGCCTAAAATGTTGGTAGTTCTCTTTCTACTGAGACACAGTTTTCCCCAGACAAACAAGCTTATGAGTAAGAACTTGTTGCTTGAGAAAATTGCACTTTGCTTTTCACTGTAATATTTGTGAATAAATGATGTAACATGCTATTGAAGCTTATCTACAAGAGGCAATAGTAGGTAGTAGTTGGTGGTAGATTCTATTGTTAGTCATAGAGTTGTGGGAGGTGAATAGAAGGAGGGTATGCTTTTCAGTAGTTACAGCGATATGAACTGTGACATTTATGTGAAAAGCACTCTTGATTTACGTTCACTGAACACTGCCAAAACAGAGATTAAGGCTAAGCCAAGCTACTTGCTGTACATGAGCAAACACACCCTATAGCTGTATATGAGGAAGTAAATTACTTTACAAATGTTACCAAAATGACTTTTCTTTTAACTATATCCAAGGTAACTACAACACCTGATCAAATCTCCTTGAATGTTAGCTAAATGTCCTTGTAGCATGATGTTTCGCATGCTCTGTGGTTACTGTAGTGACACACTAACTGCAGCAGAATTAAGGGGTGAGGGGTAATTGACCTCGAAGATTTTGACTGTACATGGTAAAATACATAAACGAGCATGTTCAACTCATTAAATACTTTTTTTATTGATTTGCAATATCTAGAATGCTGTTCCTAGTTAACATCACAGGGATTTACATCTCTTCCCACTACTTATTCTTTCCACTGCATTGCATTGTAAGGTAAGGGAGTTTTATATGTAGTGCAATGTTTTTGTACCCAGAAGTGAATTTCAAAAGAAACATGCAAATGCAAGTACCAGACTGGAAACAAACTAAATACTTCAACTACCATATATGTATTTCATTTCTACTAATAATAAAATGCATGATTCATCAGAGGATGAAACAGTCAGATAGGTGGTGGGGAGAAGTTGACGAAGTTTGCCCCACCCCCTTCCTCCCCCACAAGATCACCTGTTCTGAATCNCTACTTGTTAACTATTAGTTAACTAATGGGCTCTTTGGGTGCTTTCCAAGAGCCAATTCTATCTCGAACCAGCTCAGTTAACCCTGATTGGATGATAACTTTTTCGCTTGCAATGCGTTACACAGAAATTAGAACTAAATGGGAGAACAATGACTGCAGTATTTCCATGTTTATCTGGTCCTCATTTATCCAGATCATTTTATTCATTTAAAAAAATATTTCTTCCTACATAAAAATAATTAACAAATTTAAAGAAAACTTACAACTGTGATAGTTTTTGGGGCCTCTTAGATCTCTTTGCCTCCAATCACACACACTTAGAATGCTTTAGCACCCACTCAATGCTGTCTCTGATCTATGAACTCTGGAAGTTCACAAAATCCCTTTTTTCTTCATGTGAGATTTCAGTAGATAACAAACATGGAATCACAACTTACAATTATATGTTGTTCGAAACTAATGAACAAAATCAGTTGTTTTTTTCATCAAAAAGGAACAAAACTCTTAATTATATAGAAACAGTCAGATGACAACAAAGGAGGAAAAATAATTGGTTCAAAGCCTTTGTTTGTTACGATATAAGGTGTAAGGCATATCTCAAGTTTTACTAGGTACTTTTTGTGTTGGTCATTAGATCAATTTTGTTTTTATTTAACCCTTTTAAAAGCTGCAAGGCCTGTGATGTTGTGTACAGCTAAAATGTTCAAAGAAACCCAGCAATTCCAAACTCATTAGAAAGAAACCAAATATTTTCTGTACGATCTATTAAGCAGTCACTAGAAACATTGAAAGCTTTTAACATAAATGTTATAGTCAAAAATTGAGTTGAGTGAATATTTAAGAAAAAAAAACTTGTTTAAAAAGAAAACTCTCATCAGTGTTTTAAAAATACAAACGGGTATGACTGTTTCTTGATAAGGTTCTTGGATAGAATCTGTAGTAAATATTTAACAGGTTTGAACGTTGGAAAAATATATTCTTGTTTTCTCAAATTAACATCTAAACGAGGAAAATGTTGGAACATGTATTACTGCTGGATATTATTGTTTCAAGAATGTTGTTACATAAAAGAATATAACCATGAGCTTTCATTAGTGCTTTTACCATCTAAATAGATCACATTTGTAAATGTTAATATTGATGGCTCTTTCTTTTTACAAGCAGTGATTTGAAATTCTTTTCTTATTAGTACAGGGCACCCTCGTTGATCACAAACCAAATTAAGGTCTACCCTAGCAATTTTCCTCATTTCTTTCACTTACGATATATTCCACAAGAACTTTCACAATATGCCAATTTCTTCTCGCAATGGCCATATCACAAGTTCGTCCAAAACACTCCTTACGAGCAATATCTTCATCCTAAATAAGCAGCAACTGGAGAGATTCTAGCTCACCTTCATGTGCNCAATATCTTCATCCTAAATAAGCAGCAACTGGAGAGATTCTAGCTCACCTTCATGTGCAGCAGAATGAAGAGCAGTCCACCAATACTGATTATTCTTGTTTACTTTCGCTCTACTTTGTAGTAGAAGTCTGTTGGAAATTTTGGTGTTGGAAAAATACAGAGCGCATGTGCCTTAATTGGGATTAATGTTAGAAATGACAGAAATTGCGAGACTGATGAAAAATATGAAATAAGTGACATTTAAGAACTAAAAAAACATAGTAAATATCAGTAGAGAAATATTGCCATGAGAGGTAATGCTTTTGAATGACTGATGTTCATGAAAAATAGGTGTAAGTGATGTGCGGGATTGAATGTGAAGTTTTTTTATTTTCCTGTTAGTCAGTTTATCGATAAACGATGTATTGTACTTGTGTCCCTTTAATGTTATTGTGTTTATTTTCTGTGTAATTTATCTCGATTTGAATATATTAATTTTCATTTTAGAATACTGAAGATGAATGTCAAAGCTATGCGGTCAAAAGTAGACTCTCTGAATAAACAAATGGTTGGCGAGACAACTCAACTTAATTTAATCATTAAATGTTCACTACTTTTATAAAAATAATGCAGTGAGACATCATCTTGGTCTTTTTGTTACCACTGGTAATTTAAATATATAAAAACTGAGTACTGTTTCCTGGTATTTTGTTTACTATGATTGCAATTGTTGACTAAAAGCTAAAGAATTATTATGATAATACAAACCTCCATTTAAGGGTAATTAAGAATTAAACAACTTGGTGGTTACTAATCTGTAAGAAAAGTAGTGTTATTGGTCATATTTTTAACAATGTGTTCCAATAATCTTTCAAAGATTGGGATGGAATGATTTCTTCAATTGCCAACTGACTCTTTACAAATGGGACTTGGTATTGTAATGCATTTTATTGTCCAAATATGAAAAGTTATTTCGATATTTGACAGGCACGCACAATGAAAAAGGTTAAAGGAGCAAATGATAAACCACAAGAACATTCATAATTGTAACCATAAATTGTAAATTCGATTCTCTTGTAAATAACATCCCATGAGAAAAAATTCATAAAATTTGTTTTCTTGTACTCTACACTACATTACACACTATATGAAAACTTAAGTTTCTTGTTTACAACCAATCTCTATTTTAATCATTGTAAGTTGAAAAATTTAGCAGAACTTAAGCCTTTTAAATACATTTCTTACTAGAATTTTAAACTCATGGATAAATGATAAAGATTCATTCCAAGTAATATGTCCTGAGGAGTATCTCTTTTTTCCACACTTCTGACATACACTGGGCTAAAAAATGACATTAAAATTTTAGAAACAAGAAAAGTTATTGTTAAAAAGTTATAAATTACGGTTCAAACACTATGAGAGGATATATCGGACTTGACAATGACATATGAATTGTGTTTTCCCTTAGGTAGAGGTTGTTTTTATGTAGACTCGTTAGACTCTTGCCTAGGGCAGCATCAAATGAAACAACAAATCTCAAATGCAGTGTTCTTTAATAGTTACACTTTAGATTATTTGGAAAGTATTGCTTATATAGTTTCATTATAATACCTGAAAGATTTCTTTAGTGCTTTAAATACAAATGTTGTATTTATCTATTTTAACATTATATCTGCCTTAAGGCCCTTGATTAGAATTGCTTGCTTACTTGCTTGTGGAGAGTAAATTTAGTTTATTGTCCTCCATTATTCTATCCAAGTAAATCATTATATAAGCATACAAATAAATAAGAGTTCATCAACATCATAATTACATTAATGTATTATATTCTCATTGACTTAAGTCAAGTTCCTGGCTACTCATGAAACTTGGAAATATTCACCAAACAAATTCTTATTAATTAATAATTTATTCTACGTATTTTCTATATTGGATGACAACAATTAATTCGTTATTTTAAAACTTCATAATTAATTCAGACAGTGGTTCGGCTTCTTTGACAAGGGTTACATTGTCTTCAGTAAAGCAGCAGCCATTTCCGTTAGAACAGTATTTTCCACAGTTTTTGGTGAATTATTCTTGTAAATGCCCTGTAAGGTATGAAAATCTTCATGTCAATGCATTGTTATTTCCATTCGCTATGTTTTAGTAGGTGTTTTCACTACGTTATGCCGGTACTTTTGCCAGAATATCAAAAAAGCATAAGTTTGCAAAAGTTTCTCTGTATTAGCCCACAGCAATCTAAAAGTGAAATAATTCTGAATATTGTGCCATAAGGGTATGAAAATTCATTGCCACTGAATATAGAATGGTTCAATCTATCATTTAAAACATTTTTGACCCTTCAAAAATACTTTGTATTGTACCCTGTAACATTGAATCTTTACAGAAAAAAACATATGGTAAACATAAGTTAAAAATGCTCCTAACTGACAATCAATCTAAGATAATGACCATTTTCTGAATTATTAAAATCTAGAGAAATATTTAATAATTAAAAATTTTCAGACTGGTACTATGGATGTTTCATTCTGATTTTTGTAGATGATTGTACAGGTATGTAAGAATTAATTTTGCAATTCCAGGTAATAATAATTTTCATGATAATGAGGTATATTCAGCAAATCTAACTTAATGTAAAATGTAGGTAATATAACGATCTCATTCAGTTTACAGATCAATCTCATGATATTCTACATAAAAATCTTTCTTTTTTCGACTTGTAATATTTTTAGAACATAGATTATGGAATTACTTATTATATTGTCTGTTATCCTGTCTATCTCATTGTATGTATTCTATAATTGTTTGATAAGTATTTGCATATCTGATTGGTGCAATATCACTATTAATTTTAGCCATCATTAAGAATATCAATGTATATACACTAAAAATCCCACACACAAGCTTTGCTTTAGTGATGAGATGGGGCAAAAGCTTGTCGTTCGTGTGCTGCACAGAGTTAAGTTGGCATAGCTACACCCATTCCACTTACAACCACCAATTCGTCCTCAAACCGCTTCAATGTAGTTTCAATGATGACAGAGTTACTTTAATCAGTCCAATACCAGGCTTTGTTTTATTTATATTTCTCTTAAGAGTAGTAATTTTTAATTGTTTTTTTACTATTTAAGAATGATTCATGAATTATTGATAATTTTCTTTCTTGAGATTACTTCTTTCTTCTTATAAGATTTTACCTGCTGGGATGTTTGTTTTTCAATTGTTAAAAAACAATTTTGTGTGCATGTTAATGTTGTGGGATAAAAGTCAAAGAAAATTAATCCATTTGTCTGGGAAAGTCAGAGAAAAATGTGGAAGTTTTGAGATGAAGATCCATTAGTCAACCTGACACGTAAGTAGACAGACTTATATCTTATTGTAATGTGTTAATGTGTTTTTGTTTCACACTAGTTTAGTATGATTAATATGGTGTAGTTAATAAGCTAATAGTGCATTACCCAAGTTCTAATTAACTAAAAATTGCTACATGTGTAATAAGGGATGCTGACAATCTTTAATTTTGTTGAAGGAATGTGCAGTTGTAAAGTTCAAAAAATTGACTAGTGTATAAATCCTGCCATTTTTTTCTGTTTATTCCCATATCGTTACTCCTAGAGGCCAAAGAATAAAATGAAAAATGTATTTAAAACAAGCAACTCATCACATTTGATGTAGTAAAACAATTACTCTATTTTATTTTAAATAGTAAAAAAATCGTCTTAATATTAAAATGTTAAGATTGTGAGCTGAATGTAACATGACACTTGGGCACCATTGTCATGTTCATCATATTCTCCAGTATTCATATTATACTCAGTAATATTTTGTATTTATTTCATGTCTGGCAGCAAGGTTCAGAATGTTAGGTCTGCTCTTCCGTGTAACAGTTTTGGAAACGCATTGTCAATAAACAGTGGGATTTACACATAAGACAGCATGCAGAACATAATTAGATAGAGTGGGCATATGGTGTTTAGAAGCTGTGTAAGAAGTACATCATGTATACAAGACCAAAATAATGTTCATACAGAGATCACTCGGGGGATCACACATTGTTTTAATATGAGAAGAATTTCCATGCATAACTGTAGGGTGACCCTAAATACTATGTTCAACTGTACAAAAAATAAAAATTACAAATCTGAAAACCTCTTTAAAATCAACTTCTATATCTAGTTGTGCAGTAAAGGGTTTTTAGAGCATAACTCATTTTTTGAATGATATTCACAGTTGCTGGGTCCCGAAGTGAGAACCTGAAACATAATCGTACCAATACATAAAAACTGTTTAGATGAAAGGAATCACATAAATGACACAGTAAAAACTTATTTTCAAACATAACTACTCAACTTATACTCATACTCTAATAAATGAACTTTCTAACTGAAACATTCTACATTATAATTCCAACATACAACAATTATTGTTTAAATTTTTGTTTAAATCTTATTTTAAACATTTAAATCATTGTATTGATATATGCTAGCCACAATAATTTTGTTCTCTCCTGCAAATTGTGCTTGTTGTTCAAAAATATGCAGCTAATCACAATTTTTGATTGTTTACAATTACAAGGTTTTTAATATAGGTTTTTCCTTAATTGAAATATTTATTGACATCGGTCCAATTTAAAATTTAAAATTTGAAAATTCTATCTGAGAGCAATACCACACACAAATATAGTATGTCTCCCTCATGATACCTACTAATTTTCTGTCTTTTCTGCTGAGGATTTCCTTCTTTTTCTCCTCTAGACCCCCATGTCGGTGGCCCACTATAGAGTCAATAATTAAAGTTGCCCACCAGTGCTTGATCTATGTAGCCGAGGCATTGAAGATACTTCTCATAGTGGTCTAAAAAGAGAAGGGTAATATTAATATTCCAAACAAACTCTTACATTGAGAAAAGGGAATAGCATTCATATTGCAGTAGTGAGGAAAGAGGGAATGAAGTCCTGCATTGCTGAAGCTGCAACGATATTAACAGGTGCCAGCCCAAAAAACACAGTATAGCTTTAGTCCAATCATTCTTCCCAAGTTGTGGTCATCACAAGAGCAGCTGACATAGTTATTCCCCAGCCTGCTTCTATACAAACAATGCTAAAACAATTAATGATTGCTAAGTAAAATTGCTATTACACATTATGTAATATACAACATTAGTGAAATATATCTAGACAATATTGATATAATTACATAATTATAAAGAAAAATAAAAACTACATCAGAGTGTGGTAACATCAATTTTCCTATATTTTTCCTTATTTATATAATATCCACCTCCAGTTCTTGGTTTAGTAATAGTTAGACTATCCTTACTAACCAAACTTTTTTTTTTCAATATCTCATGATTGCAAAAACCACCAATATAATATATTATAAGGAGCATTCGTTACATATTACAATATTATCATCAGAAATCATAATTTTATTTACATTTTGACAAATGTTGATACTGAACACTTATGGTTCTGAAAAACCTTTCTCTTCATGTTTCTATGGGACCCAAGGCAGATGATTAATTTTTCAGGCCAAATGAATTCTGAATCCTAATTTTCTTTTTTCTAGCTCATTCTTAATGATATACCTAAATGACCAATATAATCTTTCTCAACCTGCTTTCAAGTTTATTTCTCCAGATACTCCTGGCAATAAGTAGACAAATATATATTAATATGCACAATATTAATGAAACTCAGAGAAAAACCTTGTGTTGTTGCAATGAGAACAGTCATAGTTTCTTAGGAAAGAGAACATTGAAGTTATTTACTTTTCAATGTATGGCATAAACTGTTCAGTCACAAGCCTTTGTTTGGTTTTTTCTCATAAGTGTTCCACCCTTCAAGAATGACTTGCATGTTGTACAATGCTGTCTCTGAGTCAAAGTAATTTCAGGACCCAGAAGTTTCAACTGAACCTTTACCCACCAATAACTATTTTGAAAACTAAGTTAACATTTTGCCCATCCAATGAAATGAGTCAAAAGACCTTCCAAGTTAATCCACGGAAAAAATGTACAATATTTTCACAATCATTTTGCTCATGAAATGAGGTATCATGCTTCTGGTAATTGACACTTTTTTTACTCAACCAACTATATAACGCAATACATAACATGCACCGAGTCAAAACAGTCCACTACTCAGATCAGCTTACTCATTTGTTCTCCTGTTTCTGAAAATATCTGTACACATTTTCTTATTAAAATCTGACAATATGATAATATTATGACAATATGTTAACTTAGTATATCATAACTTCTGTTTATTATAAAACAATGATAGTATAATCACAAAATACTTTCAAACTAATTTTATGCATTCCTTGATCTATAGCAGAACATGCAAGTTTTCACCACACAGTTTCTACCGAATAAATATTAGCCGATTAATAAAATCAGAAAACAGGCCGGAAATCAAAAAATCTAGTGCACTCGAGGCAATCCCTTTGGAAATATTTGCAAATTCAATAATGTTCCCTGCTTAACAGCAAAGAATTGGTTCAAAATTAATTTCATCCATCATGATACCCATAAATTCATTTCCTAACTTCTCTGATGACTTAGATCAAATATTTATAATTCATAGATTGTAATGGAACTCATGAAACTAATTCCAGATTTGTATAAATCCTTCAAGTGTTGCACGACAAGTTTGGGTTAAGTGATTTCATCTTAAGGTCTTGTTTTAAAAAAAAATTGTAAGAAATAATGGCACAGGTGTCTGAAGTAGTTGCGGAATGTACTGCAAGACACGTTATTCTTTACCATGATCACATCTATTCACCTTTCTGAGGTTCGAAGTTTTTTCAGGGACCTGAAAAAGTACACAAACCCATAATGTCAAGGAAAACAACAATATTTTTACACACATGAACGTCAATTTGGAGTGAAATCAAAGAAACACAAAATATTGACGATTCTTAGTTCATTAAAATAATAACAATTTGCCCAAAAATAATATCTCAACTACCTTAGAATAAAATTGTTGGTTTAAAATTGGAACACTTAATTGTGTACAACGTTGTTTCCAGCAGTGTGTACGGCAGAGGTCAAAATGGCTGGCAGTAGGTCAATTACTGTTACACTAGTTCACAGATTATAATCTATGTCTTGTTGTTGTCCTTGTTGATCTTGCTCTGAGAATTGTATGTACGAAGTTCCTTTAGCTTGAGCCTAATATAAATTTTCTGAATAATTCTGTTTCTGAGTTCATTTGTAGGAGATAACGTATGTATATTAAGCGCCAAAAATTCTGTATCGTAAAATATTTAGATGATTTTGTATTGTAATGTGAATGTTGTAATATTTTCATGTAAAATACTTCATGATAATGTTTTGAGTAGTATCGCCAAATGCACAATTTATTGGTTTCTGTTCTAGATCGTGTTGAAAATGTCATTTTTTCGATGAGAAGGCCTCTCAGTTAAGTTACAAAGTTGCTCAGGAATTGTAATTCACTGATTGTATACTGGATAGTGGTATGGTGGTTTAGTGCATGGTCATAAGATCGTAATATCTACCTGCTGCCCATATCTAAAGGTAGGATTAGAATATGGAAATAGTTTCCTTACTTTCCTGTAAGTTTGTTAGGTTATGTAAGAAGGCGTTATACCGAGAGGACGGTTACTAGATCAACGTATTCACTGTGCAAGTATTTCTAACAATTTAAGTGCTATGGAAGTGAGTTGAAAAATGCTGCGAGATAAATTGTATGTAAGTGTCCGTACCATGTTTGTTCTAGTAGTCACATGAAGTTTATATGAACTGGGACATTAATGTGAAAAGCTACAAAATTTCTGGCCCCAATGGGAATCGAACCCAGGATGACTTGATGAAAAGTGATAACACTACCACCTGCATCATCAGTGGGGCATCTTGACCCTTAAAATATGCTGTATACAGGAGATTATTGAGATAAGGTCATCTGTTGCAATGAAATTACATTTTACTTGCCGATGTTTGCTAAAGGTGTTTCTGAGGCAATTGCTAGAACAATTAAAAAAGGGGTGAATGGCAATATTGCGTTCAAAATTAAGTATAACGTACGGAAGATTGTTCTCTAAACTTAAAGATACAATCAATAATTTCTTCTATAGTTTACTCTAATTTTTAATATATATGTCTATACATTATTATCAGTGTAGTATGGTTTCTGTATGTATAATCAATGTATGTTAATATGAAGTTGATTAAAATGTTAGAATTGACAAATTATGAAATAGTACAGTATAGGTGGTAACATTGATGATTGCCTGTAAACAAACCCACATGGTGTTGGTAGTTAATATTGTTTGTATCATGTTGTGTTAAGGGGAAAGGCATGAGAAGTAAGGAAACGTGTAAAAATTATTTCTAAGGTGTTAGATTAAGAATACATTACAAGGTGTGTAACAGCATTATTGAAAATTGTGTACAATTGTAGTAGTGGACCATAAATCTTTCGATTCTTGTTATTCTTTTTAGCCCTGATGAGGGAATTATATAATTTTGAAACGTTGGCAAGTAAAAAGTGATTTGATTGCAACAGATGACCTTGCCTCATTAATCTCTAGTATTCATTTGTCTTGACTGTTGCCTGTCTCCTTGTCTCTGTCACATAAAGCAATACAAGAATCTCTTGCTATTTGAAAACCTTATAAGTGTTTTTTTTATCTATTCTTGTTACGCCATCCTAATTCATCTATTGTTCTAACAAATTCTATATAATGTGCATACTTTGTATACATGTCAATTGACATGTTTTCTGCTGTCAGGTTTAGAATATCTTCCTTTCCATATTCTCTAATGTAGTATACCTGCCCAGACACATAAGTGGGCAATCCCACAACATATCCTGTATACAGTAAGTGTCCATGTCACTACTGTCATTGATTTAAAACAACCCTACAAATCCATTGATGGGCCCAGCAATTATTTGCCTTAGTTTGCCAGGAGTGTAGACAGTGACATTACATGAAGATGAAATGACATGCATGAATTTGGTTCTAGATACCCGAGTGTACTCAAGAATTTGTTGCTTTAAAGACCTTTACTGAATTGTAATGAGTGGTATCATGAGACTAAGACACAATGTCTGTTTAAGCTGGGGTTGTTATTCTAGGAAAGTAAACCACAACATACGATCTTCTTTGGCAGATGCATATTGTTTAAGTTTATAATTCCTGCTCTTAATAATAAACTTAAACTATGAGTATTATAAATCTATGTAACATGCATACTAGACAATTTAGACTCCGTTTATAATTTTTCTTTAGCAGTTCCCAAGGAACTACTAAGAGTATTCTACGTCCTAAAGAAGCTGATTAATTTGAGAGAAATTATTTTGACTAAAACATTTCAAAAAGTTAAGAACAAAATAAAATCTCTGGAGAATATGAAATCAATAAAGGTCTGAAGCAAGAAAATGCATTGTCAACTGTTCTTTCTAACCTATGCCTCAAAAACAAATCATGCCTCTACTTAGTAGTTCCACCCAATATCTAATGTTTATTCTTTATGATCTTTCTAAATAATTTACGAAGCAGACCTAACACATATTAATTGTAGGGAAATATGACATGTACTGTTTTCTTAGTTGGTTCTAATTCTCCCATGTTCCTTTTTGTATTGTTATTTTTTAATATGTTTTTGTTAATGCTCTTTATAGGATAGTTTTTGACCTGAAGTATTTCTTTAACAATTCTAATAGTTTTTTCTCTATTTATCTTTTCTGACAATTTTAAAACCTTATCATTGCCTTATTTTTGCTCCATGGAATTTTATGGTAAATAATGAAGAATTTTTTTTGGATATTTGTCTTCTGAACCTGTTAAATGACAATATATAATTTTCCCTTCTACTAACACTATTTCACCTTCTAGAACTGAAAATTATTATTTATATTGATTAAATAATGGAGGTAAATAGTAGAATTATAATGAGAACGAGAATGACCTTGTATTTTTTGAACATTTTATTAGAATGTATAAGATATACCTAGTATGAATTCTATGGCTATTTTGATTTCTCTCTATGGTGTGATGCAATATTCCTTTTGTAAATGCCAACAAGGCTTTACTATTTCTGATGTTAATATATTTGGTAGGTAAGTGAAGAGTGATACCACACCCAAAGATTTAGTTTAAAGATGCAATTTCTTATGATTTTTTAATAATTCTTGACTACCTGAAACGTTAATATTTCTTTCATTAAGTACTTTTTGAAAATGTATAATTGGACGTGCAAAACATTTTTTGGTGAAGCAATCATTGTGTGTGGTATTTTTGACTTAAGTATTCTTCTTTTGTAGCTATACAACCCTTTTAGTTTGGCCTTGGCTTCCATCACTATGTCTGTCCCCTGCTCTTAATCTTCAGCCTTTCTTCTCCATTGCCTCACACCAGTTTTCTTTACATCTTCCTTTACGTTATGTAACCATCTCATTTGCGGGTGCTCTCTTGTTCATCTGCCACTAGAAGTATATTGGAAAACTCTCTTTACTAATCATTCTATGTTATTCTCATTACACGACCTAGCCACTGAAGCCTTCTTACTTTCACTTTATTCACCATGTCTGGGTATTTATATAAGTCGCTTAGTTCATGGTTGAACCTTATTCTCCACCCATCCTCCTCTTTTTACCACTCCATAAATTTTCGTAATACTTATCTCTCCCACGGGTTTAACATTTCCTCAGATTTGGCTGTCATTGTCCATTATTCGCAACCAAATGTAACAGTTGGTTGAAGTATTGTATGGTAAATGTTGATTTTGACAGGATGTATTTTTTTATTTAAAATTTGATACGGCATGAAAGCATCGATTACTGACATTAATTTTATGTTTAATGTCATCTTCAGTTTCATTCTTATCAATGATGGTGGATCCTTGATATGTGAAGTTTCTAACCTGTTGGTAATAATTGTTGTTTATTTTTTACTTGCGTACTTCTTGTTGCTTCAGTGTTAACCATATAATTTGCTTTATATGGATTGTATACCTGGCCAAGTATTCTGTCTGTCTTTCATTGTTTGTGTCATCTTCTTGATAATATTTATGGATCCCCCCAGCAGCACTACATCATCATAGGTTAAAAAGAACCTTTGACAATGCATTTCCTTGCTTCAGACCTTTATTGATTTCAAATTCTCCAGAGATTTTATTTTGTTCTTAACTTTGTGAAATGTTTTAGTCAACATCATTTCTCTCAAATTAATCAGCTTCTTTGGGACGTAGAATTCTCTTAGTAGTTCCTTGAGTGGTTTTCGACTGAGGTTGTCATATGCCTGTGTAAAGTCTATGAATAAATGATGTATTGTTATATTATATTCCCATAGTTTTTCCAGTATTTGACGTAGCAGAAATGTTTGAGCTGTAACATATCGTCTTTTCCTTAAACTTCATTGTAATTTCCTATTATTATCTCAGCGTATTGTTCCTATCTAACAGCAAAAATATTACCAAATATCATATAAGTAACATTTAGGAGAGAAATTCTCCTGTAGTTGGAATATGTTAGCTTATCACCCTTTCTTTTGAATTGGGTAGATAAGGGAAATATTCCAATCCTCTTGCATGTATTCCTGATTCCAAACCATTACTATCTGTTCTTGAATAGCTTTCTGTACATCTATTTGTACCACCATATATTATCAGTTCATGTGTTATGTTATCCTTTCTTGGTGCTCTGTTGTTTTTCTTCTTTCTTATGACTCAGCAATTTCTTGCTTTGATGGTGGGGCTGTATATGGTTGTAGACCTAAAGGTATCATTTGCTCCTCTGCAGAACATAATTGTGATTGCACACCAAGGAAATTTTGAAAGTGAATACTTCATATACTTAGAATTTCTTGCTCATTACCCACAATATTTCCTCGTTAGTATTTACTCATTAACGTCTCAGGCTGGAAACAGATTCTTATGCTTCTCACAGTTTCATAGTACTTTCTAATTTTGCTTCTGCTATACAGATCCTGGAATGCTTCTAATTCATTTTCCTGCTCTTGTTTTTTCTTTCTTCTTTCTCTTATGTACCCTTTTTACTCTGTTTCTAGTCTCCTTAAATTATTGTCTATTGGTTCTGGTATTATTATTACTACTATTATCGTTACTTTGTGTTTGCAGACTAAATTTTCCAACCCATGGGTATTGGTCTCCTTCATTGTTTGGCTGAGTAATCATATCACCTGTAATAATTTTCAAATCATTTTGGGGGGCAACTGAATAAACTTTAGTTAGTTTCTGTAAAATGCAACTTTTTTCTCTTCATCACTCTTTTTTACATTTGTTGGTGCATGTGTGTTAATGATAGACGTGCAGAAGAATCTTCCTTTTATCCACAAAGTGCACTATCACATATCTACTGTGGTAAAAGCTTTTATTAGATGTTTATATTTTTTGTGGAAGAGAAGACCTGTGCTAAATTCTCCTCCCATTTAACTACTTTTGTAACAAATTGTATAATCACCAGAGTCGAATTTTTATTGTTCCCTTTCCATCTCATTTCTTGCTCCACAGCTATATCTACTTTGTAAGTTTTTGAGGTGTTTGTTAGTTTTAGTAGGGCGCACTTTTGTGACAGTGTTTGTACTTTTTATGTAACAAAATTCAGTTCCTTTCTTTTTTCATTGCAGTGTTGCCTTCCTCTCTTGTTTATATTCTGAGGCATTTGTTTAGGTGTTTGAACAATAAAGGGGTGACAACCCTATGCCTACCTAGGAAGTTTGTGTTTCCACTATGGCGCTCTCATTACCATTGGGTTTTCTGTTGGGGTTTTCTTCCCTTAGCCTTTGGGTGTTCCTCCCAAGGCAGCAGGTGATAATATACAAAGGATGGGTTTATTGGGGATATGATAGGTCGACATGGGACACACTTTGTCTGGAACCTCCATTGAAACCTGTCCAGCTAGGGAAGCCCTGCCAGTAGCTTCACTTTTGCTGGCAGAGCTTTCAACTTTGCAGGAACACACAAACCCCTTTCAACCTGCACGGTCAGTGCTTTGTTAAAGGTGTGTTCCCTGGATGCGTAAGTGTGTTAGAGAGGTCAATTTCTGTAATACATTAATTTATACATAAATTTCTTTACATGTATAGGACTGTGTATCCTTTGTCCTTCCATCTTTTCAGTAGTATTTTGATGTTTTGTAATATTTGATACAA